>JAIPMN010013878.1:0-34048 GCA_020650975.1 Apostichopus californicus | reverse complement strand
ACCATAATTACTGTGAGGCGGGCAATAGCAATCTTCTCAGCAGTGGTCATAGATCGTAGGATTTCATCTTGAACTGGATTCTTCTTGTTTGTTTGCTCTAAATAATCCTCAATGGTAATCATTTCAACTTCCCACGGACATCTTCTATTAAAAGGACGATTTGTATCATTGCTACCTTTGCTAAGTTCTTGTAGGAGTCTACATTCATGAAATTGGTTTTAATATTGTTCTTTATGTCTGTCTCCTCTCTATGTAGGAATTTACACAATCTGAGGTGAGATGGAGAATTTTCAGCTTCTTCCATGTTTGTTCTCCTCATTGACGCAAAGCTGCTGCTGTAATCTTTGCCCTCCACTCACCATCTTTTATTTTCAAAAATTCATCCACTTCATTCACTGTACAGTATGTGTTTAACTGTCCCATTCATAACTTCATGAACAAAGTCAACATCGTGATAATTTAAGGTCATCAGAAATAAAGCAGTCATCTGTTAGATTGTCATTTTGTTTATAATAAATGACCACTGGGTGAAGGCTGCAAGATTGCTGATTCCAATGATATGATTGGACTTCATCCTGTATGAAAAATTTGTAATTTTCTGCAAAATCCAGAAGTACAACTGCTTCATCATTTTTCAAATCCTCTTTGCATATCTTAAAGTATTTCGATTGTGCCTTTGCAATAAAGGAATGTTTAGTGAGTCGATCAAGTTTACCTATTAGTGATACAATAAATTCACCTACAGACATATTTATTGTTAAAAGCTCTGCCCTGTCAGTAGTAGTCCATTGTTTAAATTCTATAAATTCATCTTCTGGACCTGCATCTCCGTCTTCACAATCTTTTTCGTTTTCTTGAAGCTGACTATGTAAATATTGACGTATTACGTCCACATTGGGGCAGTCTTTGCAGCGATGTATCATCATGCACTCTTTGTTGTCTCGATTACAAACCATCATCTCTACAAGTTTATCAGTGTTTGTATCCGATTTAATAGCACTGACCATTAATTCCACATTTTGATGAATTGTGCCCAGCTGACAATTCTTTCTTTGAAACCAGAGTGTTTTGGTGTGGTAATTACCATAACAATCTGAGCATGGGATGTACCTCATAATGCTGACACGACTCCCATTTGTGAGCATCTTTTCAACAATAAGGTCATAACATTGACCTTGATGCACTTCCTTATTATGGTTTTGGTTACCAAGATTTCTGTTTTTGGTCCAAATTTTGTCAGCCTCTTGCCTTTGGTTACATTCTTCAAGATGAATTACTCTTGCTACTTCATTTTCTTTGTGGTGGGCATTTCAACAGTAATGCAAGAACTTTGTTTGTCTTACTTCACAAAATAGGCAGTAGGAGTATTTGTCCCATTTTGGGGTTGTCCCTCCAAGTGTCGTGAAGACAAATGGCTGTTAACTCTCTACAGTATTATTGACTTTAGCTGTTTGGTCATCGTCTGCATCGCCAGGTGTGCCATCCTCTGGGTATACACTTGCATCATCAGTCACAAGATAGCACAATGGATTCTTGAATAAAGATGGAAATATATGGTATAACAATGAATAAATTAGAAGTAAGAAATAACAGCATTGAAAACAAACCCCTATTTCATGAGTTACAGTAAATGCCCATTTAGTTACAGTACTGTGATCGCTTCACGATCGTACAATTTCGAAGAAACGATATTCTGCGATTTTGTACGATTTTATTCGACGTTATTCGAAATTATGCGATTTTGCGCGATTTAAAAAATCGTTGAAAAATTCAGACGAAAAGTTTTGTTCGAAATTCGCACAATTATTCGCGTTTTTTGCGGTCAGTTTTACAACGTACAAAATCGCGCAAAATCGTTGAATAGGCCTTTTAAAGGCGTTGAAATTCGACACTCCCACTAATGTCCGGTAGCCTTGCCCTCAAACTCCAACACCTTCGGCAGGACTTTCTGTATATGTGCAATGTATCTCTGGCACTTCTCTGGTGTAATACGTACATGCCAGAACTCCGCAATCATCTGCTTCAAATCTTCAAAGTTGAAAGGCTTTTTCTCCACCCTCAAGCAGTGCTTCATCTCATGCCACACCATCTCTATCGGATTTAGGTCTGGGCTTTCGGGAGGGGTTCGCCACCAAGGAATGTTGTTGGCGGCCATGAAGGCCTTGGTGAACCGGCTGGTGTGCTTTGGGTCGTTGTCCTGGATAAAACGGTAATTACCATCTGGAAAGGCAACTCTAGCAAATGGAAGTAGGCCATGCTGCAAAAGATGATTGCAATAGAACTCGCTGTTCATTATCCCATCAAAGATGATGATATCTGTAGCACCTCTCAAGGAAATCCCAGCCCACACGTGCACCTTCGTTGGGTGTTTCGGCCTCCCGATAAGTCTCGGCAACTCCCCTCTTCTCCGGAACTGTATCTTCGCCGTATGATCTATTTCTACGTAACATTCATCTGTGAAGATGGCGTTCAAGAAAAGATCCTTCGTTTCGATGCATTTTATGGCATACTCCAGTCGGGCGGTTTGGTTCTTCCGTCGTATCAGTTGAGCATAACAGGGCCTGGAGCAAACCCACTGAAGTTTCTGTCTGCGGGCTCTTCTAATTGCACTCGATGTGACTGCCAATCCAAGTTCTTCTTCTATCCTTTTCTTGATACGGACAGAGGTGATCTCATGATCTTCAGATATGAGTTGATCAATAAACTGTAACTCTTCTCGACCAAGTTTACTTCTGGCTCTGTTTCTGGGAAGGTCTCTGATGGTATGGTGAACACGCCACCGCGTAACTGTATTTCGTATAGTCGTTAGGTGGATCAAAACACCTTCCTCTAATAGTACATCACGGATTTCTGTGTTGCTCTTTCTATCTTCAGAAAACTGAACAATTCTACGACGTAACTGCTGAGACAAGCGAGCCATTTTAAAAGTGTACTGTGAAGAGCTCAACGAGTATAAATACAGTGATTATTTTCATTCTCGCATGTCCTGATATAGTACGTTCCACATCCTAGTTCTGTTTCCTTTTTAAGATTCAATCTTACCGCCAATTTTGTGCTTAAATCTCTTTGGTGCAACCATGGAGCTGATGAAACCAATAAGTGTCTACTTACAAATCGTCCTTGCAATGCAATTACGATTCAGTCGAAATTATTCACGGAGAACTGCCCCGGTTTGCTCTGACCAGGGTGCTTTGACCTCGGAACTATTAATCTGTTTCTGTATGACCGGGTTGACAGCTGATACCTTCAAGGCGACCAAGTACACAGTACATTAGACGAAAACAATGAATTCTTAGCACACATTCCTGTGGTCAAATGTACGATTTTTACATGCGTAGAATTGTGCGAAATTTCGTTGAAAGCTTTGTGTATTCGAAATTCTACGATCGTTGAAAATTTTTGTACGATAGTTAAGCGATCACAGTACTGTAATACATAAAATCTAACAATCATCCTTAGTAATGGACAGTACTGCACATCCAGGATAATGTTACTGTAACTGAGTGGAAAGGCTTTCTTACCAAAGGACCGTCAATCCGTCATTGTCATATTCTGATGAATCACTGTCCACATTCTCTTCTCCAAATAAATTGAAACTGGATGTGTTACTGTCTTCTGTGTTACTGATGTGTTACTGTCTTCACTTTCGGAAGGGATGTGAATATCAACCTCTGGTGATATGATCACTGTATCATTGTTTCAGTCAGCTGAATCAAAAAGTAACATAACAAATAGTTTTAGGTAAATTGTTTTAGGTAAAGTTAATGACATATAATCACATCATTAACGCTTCATGCACATTGCATATTTATATCATTCATTGGTACCGTCACAACTCTCATGAGGCCTGTCCTGGGAGTATAAGGAATGTCATTGAAATGCTTCAATGTCCTTACAATTCTTACCACACATGGATGTTCATATACAAGTTAGCACACTTCAATTTGTTTTACTTAATGAATCCTTGCAGTTTGGCTTGAATGGTCTTTGAGTGTACTGGCGGCCACCATGTCCCTGTAACTTTGGAGCACCGATGACACAAATGATATCTTGGAATGGTATCCAACAATCAATGTGGGTGTTTTGTGGCCAAGAGAGTGCATTGGAGTGTTTAGTTCGTTTCATGAACTTCACAAAGACATCATTTTCTTCCTCTTAACGTTCCACTAGGGTACTCACTCATTGTCGTACATGCATGCGATGACATAACGCCCGGGTTGGTACTCTTTCAGGTCAGCCTGAGGTGGAATATTTGAATTGGATTCTCTCTCATCTGCATGGTCTCTAATGGGCACAGTGTTGCAGTGGTGGTCATTGGAGAGTCGCCGCATCTCAATCTTTCCACCATCAATGAGTAAAACAGTGATGAGATCGTGTTCCTGCTATAGTGTTTGATGACGAGAACCTATCAACTAGTCTGTACTTCTCTGCATTTGCCTGAACCTCAACATTGCTGACAAAGAAGAACGTTATCCCTGATATGTTTTGATCAGCCCAGTCAAACATCTGCTTTGGACTTAATATTTGGTCCTCCACAGTAGACTGGCTCTGGCAACCAGCCTCTTGGACCAACCAGCCTGATTGGAGGATTTTATCTTGAACTGGATGCTTCTTGCTTGATGCTCTAAGTAATCCTCAATGGTAATAATTTCAACTTCCCTCAAACGTCGTCTATTGAACAGACAGTTTGTATCATTGCTACCTTTGTTCTTTTACGTCTTTCTCCTCTTCATGTAGGAGTTTATTAAACTTCACACAATCTGAGGTGAGCGGGAGTATTCTCAGCTTCTTCCATGTTTGTTCTTGTTGACACAACGCTGCTGCTGTAATCTTTGCCCTCCACTCACCATCTTTGAATTTCAAAAATTCATCCACCTCTGCAGCCTTATCTCTGCTACCTTCTTTAATGTACTACAAAGCATAAACGTGGAGCATTCAAATAATGGGCATGTTCTTGTGTCTCTTCGTTGTTTCCAGATAGACAATGTGCACCATTCAAGGTAGTATTCAAGGCCCAGAGTGAAACAAGATCAGCTGCTGCACTTACTTTGTTATGCCAATCTCCTGTGACTTTGAACAGTTTGGCAATCTTTCTCCTCTCTTAGAAGAATTACTTTTGTCAAATTCCTTTTGGCCCACGTCCAAAATGTCAATGTTTGTATTGGCAATCAATATGATCCCATCAGAACCCATAATGTCCATAACTGTTTTAAATTGTCCAGAAATATTTCCTTTAGAGGGTAGAAGTGCCCTTTCCTCCTTCACACATGTGTGGATGACTTTTCGGTGTTATCAGACTGTAGCTGACAATTTCTGTGAAACCAGAACATTTTGATGTGGTAATAACCATAACAATCTGAACATAGAATGTACCTAATAATGCAGACAGAACTTCCATATTTTGGCCTCTTTTTAACAATAAGGTCATAACATTGACCTTGATGCACTTCCTTATTATGGTTGCTGTTACTAAGACTTCTGATTTTGGTCCAAATTTTATCAGCCTCTTGCCTTTGGTTACATTCTTCAAAATGAATTGCTCTTGCTACTTCATTTTCTTCGGGGTGAGCACTTCTACTATGATGCAACAACTTTGTTTGTCTTACACAAACTAGACAGTAGGAGTGTTTGTCCCATTTTCGGGTTGTCCCTCCATGTGTCGTGAAGACTTGTAAGTGGCTGATTACTCTCTACAGTATCATTGACTTCAGCTGTTTGATTATGTCTGTATCACCAGGCGTGCCATCCTCTGGGTCGACACTTGCATCATCAGTCACAAGATAGCACAATGGATTCTATGAATACAGGTGGAAATATGGTATAATAATGAATAAATTAGAAATAATAGTAATAAGAAATAACAGCATTGAAAACAAACCCTTACTTCATGAATTACAGTAAATGCCCATTTAGTTTATTTTACAACTACTTACATAATTCATGTAAAGTGATAGTCTCAAACACAAAATTTGGAAGCACAGGTATTCCTACAATTCAGAAAGAATTATAAGTGAAGACAAAAGAAGCCAGATGTGATAACTGAGCTAATTTCAAAAATTCATCCACTTCTGCAGCCTTATCTCTGCTCTCTTCTTTAATGTACCTTGCTCTTATAGCAATTGCTAGATCCTATACTGCAAAATCCAAACGTATAGCATTAGAATAATGGGCAAGTTCTTGTGACTCTTTGTTGTACCCTGGAATACAAGGTGCACCATTCAAGGTAGTATTAAAGGCCCAGATTGTAACAAGATCAGCTACTGCACTTACTTTGTTATGGCAATCTCTTGTGACTTTGTACAGTTGGCAATGTTTCTCATTTTCTGATACGCAAGGGTAAAGTCTCCTCTCTTAGAAGAGTTACTTTTGTCCATTTCCTTTTGGCCCACGTCCAAAATGTCAATGTTTGGTTTGGCACCCAACGTGATCCCATCAGGAACCATACTGTCCATAACGGTTTTAAATGGTCCAGAAATGTTTCCTTTAGAGGATAGAAATGCCCTTCCCTCCTTAACATGTGTGGATGATTTTAGGGTTTTATCAGACCGTTGCTGTCAATTCTTTCTGTGAAACCAGAGTGTTTTGGTGTGGTAATAACCATAACAATCTGAGCATGGTATGTACCTAATCATGCTGACAGAACGTCCATTTTGGGGCCTCTTTAATAACAATAAGGTCAAAACATTGACCTTGATGCACTTCCTTATTATGGTTGTGGTTACCAAGATTTCTGTTTTTGTTCCAAATTTCGTCAGCCTCTTTAGCCTTTAAAGAAGATCATGCCAGGTCGCCAGGATCGAAATGTCAGGCCAACTTACTGTAACGCGCCATCCTCGGTGGTGTGCGCAAGGAAGAGTGGAAATGCGGGAACACAGGAATGAGGCTGTCGACAGGAGATATTAAAGTTTAAACGTTTATTTACGATCTATATACATGTCAAGATGGTGCACAGTGGTCGTGCATTACAGAGGCAATTATTAAATACGAAACCAGGTTTTAACACATGCTCAGAAGTCGATGAAGTTCAATACAACACAGTACATTACTAATGGCGGGTCTCGGCGCGGAGGGCAGAACGATAGACCTCGGCGCTGAAGATTGGGGGTTGAATCTCGACGCGGTTGCCGGAATGTTGACCCTCCTCGTAGTTGGCGGAATGGTGAACGACGGCGCAGTTGGCAGAATGGTGAACAGCGGCGCAGTTGACGGGAATGGTGAACGGCGGCGCAGTTGGCGGAATGGTGAACAGCGGCGCAGTTGATGGGAATGGTGAACGGCGGCGCAGATAGCGGGAATGTTGAACCTGGTCTTCCAGATTAGTTTGGTACTCGTCGTCCGATCCGACTTCCTGGGCTGGTCCACCGCTGTTTACGCCAATAGATGACTCGTTCTCCTCCTAACTCATGGTCAGAACCGTTCTCGTCCTAACTCATGGTCAGAACCGTTCTCCTCCCTAAAGTCCGAGCCCGCAGTTGCTTTTAAACAGAAACTACTTCCTATACCTACAACATGTGAACCTACACTTAAACCTATTAGAAACATAAACCACGCCCAGTCTACAACCACCAACCAATAAAACACGATAAAATACGACATGCGTGCTGGTTAAGATTTACCCAGACCTAACATTTTTGGCCCCTGGAACGTAACCTAGACGTCCTACTCAGTGACCTCCAAAATCGGGCAACATGAGAGTGTTCCCCCTTAACAGTTGTTCATAAATCAAGCAAGTGACACCCTTATAAGATTTTATCAAACAAACAATTCCCGTAAAGCGTCTAATAATGTAAAGAATCAACCCAAGTTTGAACATTTCATTGGAGAAAATACATGTCAACGCTAACGACAAACAAGGAGCTTTGACGTGTCGTTACATCACTTTTACACAAGACAAATGGCTGTTTACTCTGTACAGTATCATTGACTTTAGCTGTTTGGTCATGGTCTGCATCGTCAGGTGTGCCATCCTCTGGGTCGACACTTGCATCATCAGTCACAAGACAGCACAATAGATTCTTGAATAAAGATGGAATTATGGTATAATAATGAATAAATAAGGAGTAAGAAATAACAGCATTGAAATAAACCCATACTTCATGAATTACAGTAAATGCCCATTTAGTTAGTTTTACAATATACTTACATAATTCATGTAAAGTGATAGTCTCAAACAAAAACATCTGGAAGCACAGGTATTCCTACAATTCAGAAAGAAGTGAAAACCAAAGTAGCCAGAGGTGATAACTGAGCTATTGGGGGTCTTTCTTCTATCTAACTGTACACTGTATGAACTTTAAACTAAAGGAAGCTCTTTCTACTCCCTACTGGAGCCTTTATTTCCAATAATTTGAATTATAAAAATATTCCATGTTTATTCCATAAAGGAAGCAATGGAACATAATACATAAAATCTTACAATCTTCCTTAGTAATGGACAGTACTGCACATCCAGGATAATGTTACTGTAACTGAGTGGAAAGGCTTTCTTACCAAAGGACCGTCATTGTCATATTCTGATGAATCACTGTCCACATTCTCTTCTCCAAATAAATTGAAACTGGATGTGTTACTGTCTTCTGTGTTACTGATGTGTTACTGTCTTCACTTTCAGAAGGGATGTGAATATCAACCTCTGATGATATTCTCCTTATAAAACAAAAGTAAAACATCATAGTGAGAACTCATTCGTTAGGGGATGTACCACTCCTTTAAAGCAGATGTAAAAATGAATCAAACACTAAGGGGTCCTGTTAGTTTCTTGCTTAACATATTGGTCCTTGGAAATCCTAATGCTCAGGAAGTGTGAGGACCTCTAAGCATCATCTTGGAGACACAGACAAAATAAATAAGAAACTTGACAACAGAGTGCAGGTGTCTGAAGTCAGATGTATATATTAAATAGAACTTTAGCCACTCCAGTGGGTAATTAGGATATATTATAACATATTACTATATTAATATTAATATATTATAACCGATAAAAAATTAGGAAAATGATAACCTAAATGTTGGGACGCCTACATTGAAAAACGTAAAGAATAAATAACAAAGCAGTTCCATGAAAAGATGTTTCCGGGTGGTTCCTGGTTCTGTTTCAGTAAACATCAGTGTATATTGTATAATGTCAGGGAGACAACCTACAGCAGTGCTGAGTCTATTGTTGAAGATGTACATAGTATTGCCCATGTTGATCTCGAGTTGGTGCTAAGTATAAGGATGTTTGGGTTATTAAGAGAACCCTGTTGGTCAAGAGGGTACTTGCGGCATTTGTACTTTAGGGCGTGTGTACAAGTAATGGCTAATTGGCCTAGGGAACGAATCGCGGCTAATGTAGCCCCGTTTTTTTCATGTTGGTATTGAGGTGTTTGGGCAGTATTATGTTAAATTCGCCTGTTCTGAAGTAAGCATTTGTATACTTGAATATGGTGTACTCATGTTGCCCATGTGTTTTCATAAGCGTGGTTGCAAGGGAAATTTCTGTTGGGTTGAAGTAGGGTAAAGGTCATTTTGCCCTCTTCCAATGGTGTTTAGGGTGTGGCCATTTACACCCACTTCTCTTCCTTGTATATATGTATGTACTGTGTGAGTTGCATGCTTCATTCCTCTCCTGGTCGGAGTGGTGTTGCTTGTGCTCTGGTTGTGAAATCCTATTTAGCATGTTTAAGTACTCTGTATGTTTTATAAAGGCTTTGAAGGGTAACCATTAGGTATCGTTGTTCACTTGTTTATCATCCCATTTTAGGGATTTGCATTTAACGTGCTTTTGCTATATATGCTTGTGCCTGTTATCTTTCATTGCCTTTCAGTGTATTTGTTGTTTTGCTTATTTGTAAGGGTATCTATTCTTAAGTTAAGTATTGTCTTTGAAGAGTATTTCTCAAGAGGTTATTATTTTGTTTGTATTCTGTACATTCTCCAGAAAGAAGGTGTAAACCCTGAATGCCCCTTTATGTCGCTGGTAGTTGGGCTGGTAGTTTTGCCCGGCAACCATCGTAAAGTTGAGCGTTATTATTGTTAAGACTGTAATTGTAGTTGATTTTAATCTCTGATTATAGTGTGTTTCATTTTAACAAATTGTTTCTTCCTTTTGTGCAATATTTTTGATGGGAAATCTTATTCAGTAATATTTTATGAATGATATGTGTGAATTCATGTTTTGCCCAATGTTTGTATATGATGTTAGTTTTGATATTATATTTTTATAGTTTTCACCGTGGTTCAATCACTCCATATGTGCGAAATAAAACGGTAAACAACCTCAGCCCACATGTTCAACTTTATTGAGCGTTGTCTCTGTGACAGTTTTGCTATCAATAAGTGTTAAATTAACATATTTTATTATGGTATATATACACATCACAAAAACAAATATTGCCTATCACCCATAACTCTAAAATACTAAGAGAATAAAACAATAAAATAATTTATGAGGACTCCCGTACTTATTAATTGAGTTAACTTTCAGTTAACTTAATTGAGACACCATATTAATTTGTATCTGGAATGTAAATGAAAATATAAATGCAAATTACAGCCAAAATTTCAAGAATACAGCCTCCCTCCTCACTCAAACACAACCATCATTTATATTGGCTATGACTGTTTCCTCATTAAGATATAGCAGAGCTAAAAGGATGATTTGCAATTCTCATATGAGTATATATTTTTGCTGTGTTCTTTTAATGGTTTAGAGAGGTAAACTTACCTTGAAAACTATCACTGCAAACATCCAATGCGGGGACGTTGGTCCGCTTGTCAGTTTATCATGGCTTTGATTGTGGCTTTTGCCATTGGGATATGTTCCATTTACTCCAAACAAAATTTCCCGTTCAGGATGTTCCTCGTGGCTTTGCTGGGTTCTGTAGAGTAAGGACTTGTGCTCTTATGGGGTAAATGGCCATCTGACAAGATATAATGTAGGAAGCCAGCAATCTGTTGAAAAAAACACTGTGAGGTGTTGCAAGATTCATTTTGAACATTCATTAATGAGACAACTATATTGAGCTCACATCCTTATCAGTTGAACAACAGAAATGTACTTAAAGACAATAGTCAAACTTGTCATTTTTTTTAGTTAGTTAATTACGATGACCCCATTAATTTCATTAGAAAAGTAAGAAATCAAACTGACTAATAAACATACACAAAAAACATGTAGGACAACTAAACCTTCAGCAGGATTATTGGTTTGATTTCAAAATTCAAATGTATCATACATGTATGTTATAGTGTCTTTCACATATTTCAGAGGTCTTCATTGTTAGCATGATATGGAAATAAGTCGATTAAAAGTTTGTGTTTACACTTAATATTAGCTAGCAGGGAAAGGGCCATGGCTTTATGCGGTCTAGCACAAGGAATGGCAGAGTATGGACATTTAGGTTCAATAATTGACATATTTGTCCAAAGCAGTACCTGCAAGTAAACATAGTTTAAATTATCTCTTGGACTTTGCCATGAGTTGGGAAATAAAATTTAAAAAATAGCACAGCCACCATTGTGTAACCCTAATTCCTCTTCATAAGGTGAACCCACCTGAATGACAGATGACTTCTTGTAGGCAACAACATTTCTTGCTAGTGCTTCATTCAACCAAGGGACACATCTTCACTTCGTCTGGTTTCTTGTAATCCTCCAGTAACAGGCCAAAGAACATTATATAAAAATATTGGCATCATTATGTTACCGATCCTAGGCCAGGAGTAGGACAACAATAAAAATTACAGATCGTCTAATATTGAAAAACGGTGGAATGTTTAGTGCAAGAATATAGTTGATAAAGTGAGTTATATAGTGCATTTTTTGGTCATAACAATAGGTAACACTGCATTAAGTTTTTATGACAGAATCATATTTTTGGTGGCAAGTATGTAATCTGCGGTCATGAAAACCGCTAATTTAGGGGTAAAACGCTAACCTTGAACAACATCAGTTTTAGAGACTCAAAAAAGTTTGTTCATTAGTAGTTTCAATTTGGACTTCTTTCGTGGACCTTGTGTGAAATATTGCAGTTTTAAAGAAGATAAGTTATTGAAACACTGAAATGTTCGTGGTTGTCTGCATATCTTTCCGAACTTACAAGGTGATATGCTGAAACAATGAACTCAATGAATGATGCAAAACCAACACATATGATACCTTCAACCACACTGTATTTCATGGACATGTCACTCTAGATATGGGTATACCTTTCACAGTAGCTCTCACACCGACACAATCAATCTGGATTCTGGACTGAGGTGAGAAAACTCCACTAAGTACAGAATCTGGATGGTTGTGGGTCAGATCAAGGAGGTAAAAACTGTTTTTACCTCCATGGTCAGATCATGGTCATGCCAAGCAAGATGAGCTACTGTTTCACAAAGTTTTCAAAATACCACCAACTAAAGACAATCTCATCACATCGAGATATGTGATCACGCTGATGAGGGGAGGGCAAAGGGGGGTGTCAGGAGGGACTACAGCCTGCAGAGAAAATATGCAAAGGGCCTGAGAATATATGGAATATTAAGGTCACATTATCATAATTTATTCAAGTAAAACAGTCCATCAAGTGGGAGCAATATAGACATCCCTGGGGGCTGGGGCCCAATCTGATTCTCAATGCCTCTATTGTATGGTTGGTTCATGGCAACATATCCACCTTTCTGGAATAATATGCAGATATAAAGAAGGAACCAATAACGATAACTAATGGTGTAACCTTTATCAGTTTAGTTTTTGTTTATCTGAAGTGAAAAGAATGTACTCGGGGGAAAAACAGAAAACAAAAGCACAACAACGATCAAACAAAAGTATTTTGTTCTTTGTAAGAAACAAATTTCATCATGTTTAATATCATGTGTCATTCTTACTCTATACGTTCCTGTTAGTGCATCAAAATGGAAAGAAAACACCATTATGTCAGTTTTCAGGAAGCACCAAGTATACCACGAAATTCAGTGGAAAAACATGTGGAGAGGATCCAGTTAGAAATTCAATTACCGTAAATTTGACTAATTCAGCAAACCTTTGAGTAGTAATCTATTGGAAAATACTGAACCAAAAGCATATAAAACTGAATAATGTAAATATTCAGTTTACAAACAGCCCCACCTAAGGAGTCATTACAAACAGTTTGAATCACCACTACTGCCATTTCTTTTTATGTTTCCAAAGAAAAACCAGTGTTTGTCCACTTTTCTTTTACAGAAAGACTTAAGGGTTTCAGTTTAATATCTTTCAATACAGCTACTGCTACTTTGATGCTTGGTGTCTTCTTATATAGGACTGCACTTCAGATGAACACCTCCTGACCAGATTATCCGGCAAGCTTTCTATGGCTGGGTGAGATGATTGGCTGATTATAGTCTCCATCATGTGATTGCAATTGGACAGATATTCCACTGACAAAAGCTGAAAAAAGAAAATAAAGATATTAAATCTACTCAAATTATTATAGCAGAGAGGGATGTTTTAAATGTCTCAAACGTTTTCTACAATTTTCCCAATAGGGAACTTTAAGTATAGGTGACTATATGATGTGCATGGAGGTCCAGTCCCCCCGGCACCCCTCCCCCCCCCCAATCACCAGAAAATGCTAAAATGCTTGTCAACATAGACTACTCCAGCCAAGTTTAATAAAGGTGTACTTGTAAGTGGTAATGGTTACAAACCAAGGTGTTACATACATGCATACATACACGCACACACGCATATGTACACGCATACAAACATACTTACATGCATGCATATATAACACATACACACACATGCACACCCATACATGAATACATACCTACATAAACAAAAACCATCAATAACAATAAAAAAAATTTTGGTTTGGCAAGGCATAATCAATCCCACAAACCATATGTAAAAGTTATGATTCAAGTTTCTCACTTTTTCACAGAATGATAACGATAATAAATTAGACAATGTAAAGACAAATATCCCCACCTCAACAGCTTGTGATGTTTCTCTTGGTGATTGCAGAAGAAACAGCTCAGAATCAAGGTAAAGTTTCTTCTGGTTGATGTGGCATTTGATGGCAGTGGCAAGGAATGACTCGGAAGGGAGACACTTTAACCAATCAGATCCAGAGAGGAGACACTTTAACCAATCAGATCGACGATATTCTTCAAATATTCTGCAAAGTAGATAACAATGACAAGAACAGCAAGTCTTCAACAAGAATTTGTACAATGCTAATCCACTTTCTACCATAATCACTACATCAACTATACTGCTATATCTTTCAATATTATCAAGTAATATACTAGATTGTATCACAATTGAAGAAACTGGTTACAACTGTAGCTTAATCTGCTTTCAGACACTTTTAAAGGGAATGTGTAAAAGTAAGTTGGCCTGACGTTTCGATCCTAGCAGTATCTTCTTCAAAGGCTAAATGACAAGTAACAGTAACAGAAGGGACAAAAACTTGCACAGAATACAGACAGGTTAATGAGTACTTTTGAAGCGAAACTACTCTCTTAATTTTGTTGCATATATGTCACAACAAACAAACACACTTAGGTAACATAACACTAATATATAACAAGAGTTATATCTGCATATACAGATTGGGACTGAACCTGGAGTCATTAACTGGGGCTAACTACCCCCACCCTCCCTCCCTTGATTGAATTTGTTAGTAAATCTGATAGGTGACAGGCATCCAGTTACTTTACAATAAGTTGAGACTGTCATTGTCATCACTCAAGAACTAATACTAAAAATTACTCTCTAACAGTGCAGAAAGACATTGTCCCATTTCTACATCTTTACCTGAAGAAAACGACTGGAAACAGAGAGACAGATGATGGGTGGAGAACTTTATCTTTCAAAGAAGAATTATCTAAAAAAAGAAAAAAAAGAAAAAAAAACACTTTCAAAATAAAACAAATGAAGAGTCCAGAATGATCCTGTTATATTTGACCAAATGTTAAAATGCTATCAGGATTTTCATCAAAGAAAAATTGTAATGGTTTATTAACTCACAAGTTTACAGAGGAGAGATGAATTAAGTACATGAAAACAAGGTGTCCTTTTTTGTTTGCATTTTGTCAGGAATAATTTTTTATTTACACGTTTTTTGGGGGGGATGTGACATCTTTGAATAAGCTTAGTTTAAAGGAAAGAAACAAGAAAATTGACACACAGTTTTGACCCTGGCTGTTGAGGATGGGAATGATAGTTAATAAACTATGAAGGGGTAACAGTGCTCCAGTTCTGGGGATGAGTGTAATCCTAGCAAAGCATACAATAAACAACATAGTACCTGAGAAAACCTGCAGCATAATGGTAGAATCCAGCTGAAGAATGGCCACCAGCATTGTAAAGTAAAAATTGTGCTCAGTTTGATGAAGAATATTCCAGGCAGATTGACTCACCAGAAACTCTGCAAATGTCTGAGAAACCTGATAAATGAAGGGAGTTAAAGGTCAGAAAGAAACTTTTTACCTTATTAAAAGCAAAATTACATGTGCGACCTGAACTTAAAATCATCCAGGGTACTAGTCCCAAGCAGAACCAGATAAGATTTGTGGGTAACATCTTTGACCACTCATAACACATTGTTTGGCCAAAAGTAAGGAAAGTCTCAAATTCACCTGTTGTGGATGTTGTGAAAATTTACTTGTTCCTGTTTTGATAGAGAGTATATATCTTTAAAGGGATGTTCCTTCAGGACTTCAGGACTTAATGCTAAGTAATTCCTCATTTATACCACCGTCAGTCAGCCATTGCAATGATTGATCAGCTGTCAAAGCAGTGTGAAGCAGTTGGAAGTATAGACTATGGAAAAATAGATAATTTGATGTGAATATGATCATCATTTAATGGAGATAACAGAGGAATACTAAGAAACTATGCAACCCCAGGCCAATAGTGATCCTAAGTTTATGTTAATGTTGTTGTTTTGATGCTGGAAATGAGACAATAGTGGTGTGATTGCCTGTTAAACGCTACGCAAAGTACCATGGATTCTGACGGTCGCCCCCAGCAAAGAATGGTTACATAGGGATCGCCACCAACTAACCGGTACATAGCTCATTAAGTAGAGCACAGGACTGGTAATGCTGGAGGACACTGTTTCAATCCCACTCAAGCCAAACACATGACTCATAAGGTCAAAAGCCACGCCACACAGCCAATTGTAATTCAAACTCTTGTCTATACAAGGACTTCTACCATATTCTGATTAGACTGTGTGGTTTGTGAGACACCCAGCCACAGTTTGGTTGCTATTCTCTGTTGGGTGGGCCACAGTTCTGATCTATATATTATGTATAGCTTTTATTTATTGACCCTTACAGTGGTTCCCTTAAATGTCAGATTAACCTAAGAGTTTAGTGAAGCTCATGGGGGATAATCAAATGTCTTAAGCATCCGATATATATTATGTTGAGATAACCAAAGAGTTAACTAAGGAAATAGGGGTCACATTACAATTTTGGAGTCAAAAGTTACTTTACCTGTGTGTCAGAATTGTGACGAAAAAAATCCAGAAATTCTTTCGACAGATTGGCAGAATTCTGATAAATGTTAGCAAAAACAGCAGACGATTGCAGTAAATTGTGATCCAGAGTACTTGATAAGGATGGAAACTGCAACTTGGGATCTTTGGCCCACTCCTGTACTACATGGAAATCCTTGATGACCTTTGACTTCCAAGTATCCTTCATGACAAAGGCCTTCATCTGTGACCAGTGAACCTTTCAATGTGGAAGAAAAAGTTATAACTTGTTCATTGATGCCTGTTGATCTACGAAAAATTATTATAATAACAAGACAAATATCTTTCATTTAAGATGAAAAACTGAAATGATCATATTTCTGTTCATGCCAACTCTACTCGAATTATCGATATTGAAAATACAGTTTGTCTTACTTGCGGCTTAATACTCTGAATTTACACAGATACTCACACGCACACAGACAGATAAATACCATCTACAGACAGCAGCAATGGAGGTTAATTATAATGCAAGAACTACAAGGAAGAACAATAGTTTATTTCTGTTTTGCTTGAAAAATTTACCATAAATGATATCTGAAGTAATGGAGAGAGGTGAAAGATCCTGCCCAAGGTTGTGTCCAAAGATGAGATAGAATTTGGCATCATCAAAAAAGCCTTTTTGGAGAATAAAAAAAACAAAAAAAGGACAATGAAATATGTCAATTACCCTTTTAATCCTTAATTCATATTCTTTAAATCCCTTTAACTATTTTGACAAAGAAAAGTTTCCGATACCAACATAGCGCTAGTAGAATGGAAAAGGATTATAGCATTTCCAACATTCTACTATAATCTTGGTCAAGGGAGGGGAGGGTGGGGGAGGGAGGGTGGGTGGGTGGGAGAGGGGATAAGGGTATCCCCCCATATTGGACATAGCACTACTGATGCATGAACATTAATTACTGCATGAACATCAACTAATTAATTAATCAATTACTTAATTAAAAGCAAAATGTTAAAACAAATTGATACAACTAACTTTTTTCCTCCCCTTCCCCTGCCTTAAATTTTGTCATTGCAGTTACAGTAACAACAACCGTGTGATACATTTCATCAGGAAATAAAGTTAACTTAAAATGGTTTCTTACTTTGAAAATGTGAACTGTGATCAAGAAGGGTAGGAATGTTGGTTCGTCCATCAAATCTTGTCTCTGTTGACAAAAAGAACCAACCAGGGATGGTATACATCTGTTACATCTACATTGGTACTGTACAGTTTAATGGAGCTACATTAATACTAGACACACAAGCTGAGACGGTCATAACAGGACTTAGATTTACGAATACAAGATTTACGAATACAAGATTTATGAATACAGGGATTTATGAATACAGGATTTATGAAAACAAGATTTATGAAAACAGGATTTATGAATACAGAGATTTATGAATATAGGATTTATGAATACAGAGTTTTATGAATACAGGATTTATGAATACAGAGATTTATGAATATAGAGATTTATGAATATAGAGATTTATGAATACAGGATTTATGAATACAGAGATTTATGAATACAGAGATTTATGAATACAGAGATTTATGAATACAGGATTTATGAATACAGAGTTTTATGAATACAGGATTTATGAATACAGAGATTTATGAATACAGGATTTATGAATACAAGGCAGGAATTTTACGGACAACATGTATCAAATGACATAGCATAGCTGTGTTACTGCTAAGATGACCTTGCGAGTCTTATCACAGATCTGAAAATGGACAATGTCAAAAGCCAAAACCTCAAGATATTATCTCCTTTCTAATGTACAATACAAATTCAGGCTTGTAAATATACCCTTTATAGGTCAATGTATGGAGCAAAGGTCATGTGAGCATTAAACATGCTAAGTAAACTTAAAACTGTGTGAATTTCTTTTCTTATGAATTCATTATATTTAGTTTTAAGTGAATAATTTACAGTAACAGACTGGAAAGTTATACAAAGGTTCAAAGAGTGAAGTGATCAATGGTTCAAATCCAATAGGTGTTTCTGCTTTTTCACTTTGACAGTTAAACTACACGTTTCTCATTAAATGTGTTAGTTTCTGATAGAAATCTTGTTATCAGAAAGTTACTTCCATTCCAGGTTAAGACTTTTACAGAATATCATGTCAAAGAGATCTTGTATAAACTGTAGCCCTACAAGTACATAATTTTAGCTACTTCAGCCAAGTGTGAGTGCTTAAAAAGTTCTGTCTAAAATCAATTTCTCACTGCATTTTCCTAACTTGCGTCATCAGTTTACTATACTGGCTTTTGAGAGCCACCCAATAAAAAAGACAGGGCTTACGTTAGGAACAGAAATCGTGCAGATATTTTGACTGACGATTGTTAAACAGACTTATCACCTGTTAATGTTCTTAATGCCAACCGGCCGAAAAATTAAAGATTTTTTTTTCTACTAGCATTTAGCCAGGAAATAGCCAAAATTTTGAGGGAGGCCTGTGTATGTCTTAAAATTTGATATCAAGAATTAATAGCTATTCAGTCTCAATTGTACAGGAGCAATGGTGATAACAAGAAACAACATGATGTGAATCATGAATAAAACCTTTTTAGTGTGACCACAAGAGAATACCCAATATTTGACAGAAATATTTGCCATGATAGTGAAGTTTTTTAAATTGGAAACTTGATTTAATTTACTGAAGCCAAAGAACTAAAGACTCACATGATTTTCCAAAAACTGAGCCAGATGTTCTAGAAGGTGTTCAGAAGGGGATTGTGACTGGTGGTTGGAGATAACGAATATTGGAGGAAGACACACCAGGATTCTAAACAGACAGATCAAAATAAAAATGAAACAGAGAACAAATGAATTTTATTGCGCAGTGTGAATAAATATTAATCTTTCAACTGTACTTTTTATTCAGTTCCGCATGAGAATTTTGAAAGTTTAATAATCTATACAAATACAATGGATACCAATTCTGCACCTTATGAGTGAATCTAATTGCAGACTTCAGCATCAAGCTGTTCTAACAAGGCAACCATGTCACTGCATGGATTATTTCTAACATAACTGATTTCTTTCGTAATGCAGTGAGGAATGGACAAACACCTCATTCTCTCTATTGGTATTATACTAGCCTCTCACTGCATCACACTTGGACCCTGTCCTGACCCTACATCACACCACACCCTCCTCTCCCTCCCTAAAAACCGTCTCTGTTAGTTAAGTGGTCACAAGCACTGTAAAAAAACTTGTTTCCTGATACCCATCACTGTAGAAGATTGAACTCTGGGTGCCATTGACTGACTTGTTATGTACATGTGAGAAGATAAATCGCATTCAATTGATACCATAACATAAAATATTCTTCAGTAGCAATGAACATTTCTCAGTATACGACAAGACACACGCAACTCATAAAATCTTCATACTACGTAATTCTCTAACCTGATAAAAGATTCCATCTCTCTTTCAGTAGCCGATGTGACCGACTCTGCGTTCAAGCCAGCCCTCAACGCATCGCATCTCTCCTCTATTAAACCCAAAAGCAATACTTTGTTGCTACTTGTGTCAGCCTGAGGTGGCATAGCGGATAACAACTCCTGTCCAAAAACAGAAAGCAGGACCATTTACTATGATTTCATTTTTGGACTAAATAAGATTTGAATTATTTATCCGCTTCTGGAATTTCATGATTGGATTGAAACAAGTTCTGCTTCCTGTCCAATAAACCCCTTTTGTAATGTACCATAATAAAATTGTATCCTCTGTAACAAAAGACACCATTGTTGTTTTTCACCCTATGGATTTATTAATTAGGCATTGGTTAATACTGGAATTACTACCAAAACAACAGTGCATATAGAAACCATTTGTACCAAGTAAGGAATACCCACATGAAACAGGTTAAATTCTCCACTGCGATACTTATTGTAGCAATCAAAATCATGTTTCTAGTAAACTTCCAAAAGAAAGCTGGAGGGAGGGGAAGGGAGGGGGGAGAGGCACCCCTGGGCATGATGTAGTTATACTTACAGAAACTAGAAGAACCAAGTCTCTTTGACTGGTCAATTTAACATCCAGTTTGTTTGGTGTTGTGTCCAAATATTGCTCTTTGTTCAAATCCAAGATGGCGTTGAGGATGGTTCTTCCTGCTGACCAGTAAATGTTGTCTGTTGTTTCTTTCAGTTCGGGCAGAAACTCACTAAACATAACAAGATGGTGGTAGTTGTGTCTGAGACAAAAAAAATATATATATGTTGCAAATTTCATTGTCAAACATTTAATAATTGTTTATAAACATCTTTATTCGATGAAAGCATTTTCTGGCCTATATGTTATAAATTTATTTCAAATGCCTTAAAAAACTAGGAAATTAATAGCTGAAGTGAAATTTTTGTTCTATTAAATAATTCAGGTTTTTATTCATAATGCATTTCATATTGGGACAGCCCTTTTGAGATGGAGAAATAAAAGTTTGTAAAAAAACAAAAGAGAGAGTAAAAAACCTCGGGTAAACAAGGACTACACAAACAGGAATTCCAAAGGATGTAAAATACGGCTAGGGATAATGTTAATGCATAACAATTAAGGTAATTAATTAAGGTAATTAGTTAATTTTGAAGGCCAGCTGGTACACTGTAGTCATTGTAAAGACAGTTACAGATGAGAATGAGATCATTACGATGAATTCTCACCTTTCAGCGTCTGACAATAAATCCAAGTGTGGTGTAACTTCTAGCTCCCACTTTGCCCATTGATGAATGTTAAGCTGTTTAGATCAAATAGTTTGGATATATGACTTAATAGCAAAATGGTCAACCAGAATGCAATTTGTGGCAACCTTCCGTACAGAGGTTTGTAATAAGGTGTTTGTAAATGATCATTAAAGTGCTAATTGGCAAACTATGCACAAATTTTGAACGGTCTGCGAAGAAATATTGACTAGGACAGGATTTAAACCTGCGAAAGTGGTTAGGACAGACATCTCTTTCTGGCTGTTTTGGTAGTATCATATAACCAATCGATCGATCAATCAATCAGACTAAATTTAAAATGAAATGTGTTAGGGGAGCCCAGTCATTCCCAGGAATGTGAATTCTATTTCACATTCAATTCAAGATCATGATTGTCTACAAAATGTAGGACATTTTATCTTACAGCTGTCATTCATATGAAAACTTTACCTAAATCTGCTCACATTTTGCCAAACAAGAGTATGTTAACCTAATTTGAAAAGTCAAAATGAAAAAGAAAATGATAATTGCTACGATTTACCTTCCCTTTGGATTCAACCATTGCACCAAATGATGTAGAATTGAACAAAGTGAGAACTTTTGAAAATTCACCATCTGGACCAGAAGAAAAGAAGACATTTTTTTTTTATAAGTAACATTGCCAACAGGTAAATTTGCTTAAAAAAGAATAGCTAATTTATTAAGACAAAGCATGTGAGCAACACATACAAAATGACATTATCTGAGACAAGTAACATCAACTATCAGTTTGTTCATTCAAAGGTGACCACAAAATTCATCGTTCTTTGTGACAAGAAAGGCCGACTTGTGCAAAATTTGCTTGTTTCATAAATGACCAAGTTGTGTAAACTTGAGCATGGAAATTTAGCTTCACCATTAACGTTTGAAATGTGGTTACATTTATATGGGAGAAACATTGCAAGTTTGCTAAGTTTATGAAGTAGTTCTTTACTGTTACCTATAAAAGTCACAGAATGGTATGAAACTGACTATTGAATGTTTTGAATTGTTCACTATCAAAATGGTTATATTTATGATGACATGAACTCTGACCTTTGATCAACTGGGTCCGTTTCCATCCACTGCAACTTTTAAACTGTCCAATCAGGTAGCAGAGCTGTGAAACAAAGGGACAGTATTAGAAAAAATGGGTTGAAGATAACAAAAATTTACTAATGATAAAATTTGAATTTCTGGCAAATTATATCAATAATTATAGATTTTCTGTTTAAACAGAAAAACAATTCTTGATCTCCATGCTTTTGATTCTCCTAATTACACATCAGCAGTGTGCATTAAATTCTTTCAAGGATAGAACAAACCCTCTTCAGGAGTATAGTCCCAACACACCTTTCTTCCAACCCTCTCTCGCCCCCACACAATCACTGACCCCTCAAAGCACCAGTCATAACACCACCATGAATTGTTATATGTGATTGTTGGCATCCACTGAGGTCAACTCGTACATATTCCGTCACAGATCTGAAGTGATCTCTTCATTTATCATATCCCACTGGCAAACATCTTTACATATCTATGTATGCATTTCTTGAATATATATATATATCTTATATAGTAAACCTATACTATAATTTACAGCATGTTGCAACTGAAGTTTCACGCCTCTGTGCGATCATCATCTACATCTATGTATTGAGCACTCTTGCAGCAGGAAGTGAACAATTGAATCTTTGTTAAATATATATATATATATGTATATTTATATATATATACATATATATATTGTTACCAATGCTACCTGTCACAGAACTGAAATTTATGGCATCATTTTTCTGTATCCCATTGCCAATCACCTGCCATATACATAAATATATATATATATATATAATATTATTTTTCTTGGATCTCTCAGAAGCTATTGTTCATTATCTTGTCCACGATTTGCTCTCCACTTCTCAATGATCTGATCTCCCAAGGAATTAAGAGTAGTTTCTAAACTGTTACCAATCCTGGTTCTTCCCTAATTTTGTTCTAATTATTTTAAATTAGGCAAACTGAATACTGTGCTATTAATTTGACTCACCCTTTGAATCACGGCTGAAGGTATCATATCAACCACAGTGATGTTACTACAGTCTCTCATAGTGATAAATCCTTCTATAGCTCCTAAGAGAAATCTGAATATGGAATCAGCAAGAAATGATGAGACTGATTAAACTAGATCCTAATACAGAGGTTCATATGACTAGTCACAACTGGACTCAAAAATTACCTCAATCGACCTCAGGTAACCTTTTGACCTCAAAATTTATGACACACTGATTGTATGTATGTATGTATTTTAGATCCTCCTGCGAGCAGGAACTGGAGAAGAAGCTATCATTGGCTTATCAAAGCCGCAAGCTGACCGAAGTCAGTCTCTTAGATTCATATGTTAACGTCCATGATTATGAATTGTCAATTGACAACAACTCTATAACTGGACGACATACATTAATCTTGGAGTGACTCGAACTCGGGACCTTATGATTGAAAGGCACCGGCATTAACCACTGAGCTAACACTCCCAGTGATTGAATAAATATTGTACAATTAATGGTAAAATGATAAATTTAGTTCATTATATGAACATATGCATGATAGCATTATGTAAATCCCTCATGTTATACATGTAAACCCAAGGTTATGTCAAACCACCTGGGCATACATATTAGCTGATCCAGGAAAGTATGTGGTAGGCTAGAAATCACTGTTAGTATATTAACTAACTACTGATATACCTGAGGCTTGAAGCCATCTCGTCAGCTGTTGAGCAGGGATGTAATTCAGATACAAGCTCTAATAATGTATGCTGTCCAGTCTAGCAAAGTAAGCAAAAACAAAGAATTGACAGTGAATAACACCTTCTCGGGTATTACAATAACATCTTTTGTTCTACCTTAACAAGTATAACAATTCACCTTTTGTTCTATTCTCAGGTACTACAAAAACACCCTTTGTTCTACCTTAACTTGTGCTATTGATAAAAAATTAATGTAGTTCTTTTGTTAGCAGAGTGCATCGCACATAGTGGTTAAATTAAGAATTGCATCAGAGAACATACATTCCAGTACATGGTACGAAACTACGCTGCAGTATCTCGCATCACAGAAGATACATTCCAGTACATAGTAAGTTACTACACTGCAGTATCTCACATTGAGAGAACATATAATCCAGTACATTGTACAAAACTACACTGCAGTATCTCACATCAGAGAACATACAATCCAGTACATGGTATGAAACTACACTGCAGTTTCTTGCATTGAGAGAACATAGAATCCAGTACATGGTACAAAACTACATTGCAGTATCTCGCATCACAGAAGATACATTCCACTACATAGTAAGATACTACACTGCAGTATCTCACATTGAGAGAACATATAATCCAGTACATTGTACAAAACTACACTGCAGTATCTCACATCAGAGAACATACAATCCAGTACATAGTAAGATACTACACTGCAGTATTTAGCATTGAGAGAACATAGAATCCAGTACATGATACAAAACTACATTGCAGTATCTCGCATCACTGAAGATGCATTCCAGTACATAGTAAGATATTACACTGCAGTATCTCGCATTGAGAGAACATAGAATCCAGTACATGGTAAAAAACTTCACTACAGTATCTCGCATCAGAGAACGTACATATTCCAGTACATGGTACGAAACTACACTGCAGTTTCTTGCATTGAGAGAACATAGAATCCAGTACATGGTACAAAACTACACTGCAGTATCTTGCATCACAGAAGATACATTCCAGTACATAGTAAGATATTACACTGCAGTATCTCGCATTGAGAGAACATAGAATCCAGTACATGGTACAAAACTACACTGCAGTATCTCGCATCAGAGATCATACAATCCAGTACATGGTATGAGGATCATCTATTTCTACCACATGCCTGCAATGAGCTGATAAGATGCAAGAGAATTAACAACAATGACAAGTAGCTTTTGTCATCATTGATTGGCTGATGTGATGATTACTTACAATTTGTGGAACTTTGACCTTTGGAAAAAGACCCCTGTGGTAGTGAAGGTAAGCAAAAAGACTACCAAAACCAACCATACTGATAGCATTGCTGTGGTTATCCTAGACACAAGGAAAGAAAACAGGTTAACAAAAAATATATTATGAAGGTAGAAAGTGACAATGTTTAACTTATTACATATTTCACACAATTGAAAAATTGTGTTGCTAAGAGAACATTGGGGATGATCCCATAATGCAATGCTACAAACCTGATGCTCAGATGCAACCCTATGAGTATGGCACATTTTTCACTTTTTGTACAAAATTCTTTGGTTTGAACTTTGGGATATATCTAGCTAACATATCAGCACTCATTTTTGGTTTGAATGGCATGCTATACTTTTGATAAAACTATGCAGATTCTGCTACAGACAAAAGCAGTTTTGCAAATCATGTTTGCTTGTTTAAAAATGGCCTGGAACAGTCCAAGATTGATTAATTACAATCACTTTGTGACCAAACTCATTTGGGTTTTATCAATATATTGCACATTACCAGCCTGAGGGAGACTAAACAACCTGCCTTGGAAGGTCATAAGTGCCTGGAAAAAAGGTCATCATACTAAAATTATGAAAATGTAATTTTCTAGGTGTTTCTAAGTTTTCAAATTATTCACAGACACTGATGATGTGTGTTCTTGTCATTTCTCTAACATTATTTCTATTTTTCTGTTCTATCATGCAAGCACTATTTCTCCTCTGCATTCCATTCAGAAACTTAGGTTTTTTGGGTTTATCAAAGTTTCTAAGCCTGTTCTTCATCTGTAACAATTAAATTTGTAATCTTTCTGATTTTCTGCTCTTGAAAGTAGAAATATATCAAAAAGCTTGAGTACATATTAGGCAATTAAAAATCTCATTTCTTTGAGGCTGTCAACAAAACACAGCTTGAAGTCAGTGCATGAGTGACTAATATTCATCATTGATATTTGCAGGTAATATTGATGAACTTTTTTTATCAGAAATACTAGCAAAACTGTTAAGAATTTCACAAAACTGATCATAGTTAAATTTTATTTTTAATTACCCTTTGCACCATCCATAATCTCTTAAATAATGCCACATGGAGAGCTGGATGTCCAGAGAGCATCGTGACGAAGGAATCCAACCAGTCATGTGACCTTTGACCTCTAGCAGTGTCACCATCTGATGATGCTTCTTCTGAGAAACCGCCAAGCAGTACATCAACAATCTAATACAAGCAAGGAAATATTTTAAGAGGGATTGTGCTATCATTCACATAGTGGGTTTATTTCCCAGAAGATCTCTAATGTTACTGCAGACACTAACATTGTTTTTTTCTTCTCTGTGAAAGTTAGATGCCTGACATTTCCATGATTCTAGTAGGACATCCTGTAGAGGCTAACTTAATAAAAAAAATTAAAAAAATAAGAGCACATTAAGAGACACAGATGGAGAGAGAGTTAAATTGGAAAGATGAGCAATGAATAGAGTAAACAAAGACACAACAAAGGAGAGGTAAGATGAAAAGAAATTGTGATGAAAGGATTTAAGGGCTGTGGAGATAAACTTATTGGGGGTGTGGGGGACGGGGGAGGGTGGGGTGGTAATTAGTAATGGAGGAGAACAGGAAGGAAAGGGGATTGGACAGAAAACATGTGAAAGTGAATAGAAAAGATGAGAGAGGATGGAGGCTGGAGTGTGTGTGTGTGGGGGGGGGGGAGGGGGAGAGAGGAGGAGGGAGGAGGGAGGGGGAGGGGAGGTTTAGTCATTCCCTCCGTGGATGTTGAACCATGTAATTGAATGGTACGAAGGTGTTGGATCCACAAACAATCTCTGCTGAGGTGATTTTTTTTTATTCATTTTTTTTTTCTTTGGTTAAACCAAACAAAGAAAACTGCAAACCTGCCATAGCATTGAAGACAAGAAACTGAGTCCATGAGTGCTACTTTCAGCAAATACAAGACTTGCCTTGATTGACCATGCATTAATAGCTATCAAGGTGTAAAATATAATTCATATTTTTATGTTAATATATAAAAGAAGACCACAAACACCAAGATACTAACCTCTGTTAATTGTTTATCGATCACAACTTGCTCCAAGTCCACTACACTCTGATATGTTTCTCCCTCGGCACTTCTAAGCATCATCTTCAAAGAATCTGCCATCACTGATAACTGACGTCTCAAATCATCTGTAAGAAAGATATCAATTGTTTTATGTCTTTCTGTTGACAGGCAGTTATGTTGCAGTGTTTGCTACTCTAGTTTCCATGTTCTGCACTGTGTTAATTCACTTGCAAGAACTAGTACAGGGATGTGCCCACGCTGGGCGGCACTGGGCAGCCCGCCCAGCACTAAAAATTACCGCCCAGCACTGTCTTAAAAATCGTGAATACCGCCCAGCAATAAAATCCTGACATTCCTAACAATATATTAAACATAAATTGGGCCTAGCCTATGCCAAAATCATACTAATAATGCATTAGTTATGCATGCGAGAAACATTACTTACGGCTCTCAATCGGTCCCTTGTAAAATCTCTTTGAAACAAACTAATAACTTTTACAAGGTACGTAAAAAAAAAATTAAAAAATGTAAATTGTTAGCAAAACTAGTACTTGTGTATGTGCTTAAAAAGCAACACAAGTGCCAGCATTTGGCATCTGAGCACCTTCAAAAATCGCCGGCGATCAGTATACCCGGCACTCAGGAAATTCTGGGCACATCCGGGCTAGTATATACAGCTAAATCATTTTTAGTACTCAATTGTATTAAAGCACTTATAGAAATTGGAAAGCTCAATGAATTGTATCTTTGCACTTCACAGCAGACACCAGATGGGAGTCTTGTTCACAGGTTGACGTTATTATGTCTTGGATGGGTCTTGGATGAAAAACCTGTGTGAGTTTGCATGTCAGGTGGGGGCCTAAACCCAAAACCTCTTTTAGATTCTAGGTTTCCTTGCTGCCAAATCTATTAACTTGATCACAGCATTTGTCATATGAAAGAAAATCTGATTATCATATTAAGACGTTATTACATAATAGCAAACCAGTCGGCTCCTCCTCCTTGTTTCCTTAAATCAGGTTTAAACCGACACTTTAGTGGTCCCACTTTAGAAAGGAAGGGCCTAGCTTGCACCCTGTCAAATGATATATGGGCTGTCTCCTGCAATAACTAAAAGGATCGAGTACTCAAGAGGTATTGGCAGCCCATGATGGCCCTGTTACCCTCTACGATCCTTTTGTTTTGGTTGTTTTCTCACCTTGACAACGTCCTGTCGCTACAATCACTGCCAGTTTACTGATATCAGCTTTAAGGGCATCCAATGGCTCTAAAATAACCTCCATGACCTCCTCAGAGAAAGCCGCTGAGAATGGACGATAGAAAGAGAGAATGTTTATAGCATCAGACTACAGAATATGACTTGGGTTAAATAATGCCGGTCTTGTATACCCCTCATGCCATGTTTCTTGATGCACAGAAAATTTTGTTTATAGTAACATACTTCTTTCAAGTGGCAAAAAATTAAATCAGTTTATTGTCTGTTTTTGGCAAAACACAGACAGACTGGGAAAGTGAAGTATCCTATTGAGATCTAGTATAAATGATTTATTGCAGCCACTTGGGACAACGTTGAACGGTAGTACCACTCTATACTGTCTTTTCATATCATACTTCTAAGCCCTCGTACTGACAGTATGAACAGTTCCTCTGAACCTTTATCTGAATAGAAACATGTGCAGTGCAAGGGCGTTGAAGCGGGACATGAAGGAAATCGAAGGGAAGGAAGAATTCTAATACCAATAAGAATAATCAATAAGAATAAATTTTATGCAATATGCAAATATCTTGTGTAAATAACAATGATTTTGGACATAGTTGTTATGGAACCTAAGTTAAAACATGATAGAGACTACACCATAATACTGAGTTCCTGACAATATAGTTTCAGGTTTTCGTAATACCTTTCTTTTTGTGCCTTAAACACACCATAAAACTTAAATGCACCAAGCAGTGACTGTTTATTTCGTCGGACTTACCTTCCAGTAATTCGTTGAGCATCTCTCCACATTTTTGTTCATACTCGAGGAATTTCTCTGATGGAATTTTGTTTGCCCTGACAAAAAAAAAACAACAACAAAAAACAGGGGAAAAGATGAAGGGAAGTCAGTCAAAGTAAACAGTAAAATTAAAATGAACTTCCAAAGAGAAAGATGGAAAATAGCTGACAATCAAGAAAGGATAACAGCATGTGAATCAGAGAGGTAACAGAGAAATGAAATATAGAGACACAGGTCAAACCAAAAACATGAATATGTAGATAAATAACGAATAAATTAATTCAGTATGAGCTAGTTCATTGAAAAGGAAACTCTTTGATCTTGTCATAATTCAATTTTTAAGCTTTCTTTAAAGTTTTTGGTTTTTCTTTGTTTAACATACTGAATATGTGACATATTTTAATACCTAGTGGGTTCGTTTTGAACATTAATCTATATTTTACGATGGAGAGATTTATGGTTGACCAAGCGCAATGGCAGTTTTAGCAGGACCGTATCTTATGAATGTGTTCATTCAGTGTTAACCAGTGGCGGAGCGTCCATACAGTCAGGGGGGGCGGATGCCCCCCCTGACGGACTCAAATGAACTGCTGGCGCCCTTTTCAGCTCTTTACTACTTTTTACTTATTCGCGATTATTGACTTTTTATTACGCTCTCATCTACCTATTGACATTTGTCACATTTTGTTGGTGTAATTTTCTGACAAAATGGCCATGACACCTATTTATTCTTCGTTTATCTGCAAATTAGCAAGGCCCGGAAAGTGTCATTTCCTGCGACCTAGGGAGTATCTTTACTCAAAACTTTGCTGTACGCTCCGCGCCAACCTGTGGTGGCGCTCCGCTTAGATAGTGTCGAAAGCACCTCTACAGACCATTCTTGCCCCCCCCTGACCAATACCCCTAGCTCCGCCACTGGGGTTAACTGATAGAAAAACAAACTTTCAGGAAATTATAATTGGTTGAAAATGTTAAGGAGATAGAGATGTAAAAATCAGACATTGTTTTATGTATATATATCACATTTGTCTGTTGTCGATGCTTGCATCAGATAGATACATAAATATAAATACAGATGAAAATAACTACTGTTAGAAAGAAACTCACTGATTGAGAGCCATGATAAACTTCATCTTACTGTCAGGAATATCGGGAAGCTGAGGAGAAATATCATTGTAAACAAATAAACAAAAGGGACTTTAACCAAGTTGAACACAAAATGCAGCTTTCATATAGTATAATTGATTGATTGATGACATTGTGGTTCAGAACATCACATTAATTCAGTTTGCAGACTACTATGCAATAATAAATATTGATTGATTAGGACATTGTGGTACTAGAACATCAAGTTAACGCAGTTTGCAGACTACTATGTAATAATAAATATTGATTGCTTAGGACATTGTGGTACAGAACATCAATTGTCCTTGGGTTGAGGACTAATATATAATTATAAAATATCGATTGATTAGGACATTCTGGTACAGAACATACAGTGTCTTTGGGTTGAGGACTAATATATAATTATAAAATATCGATTGATTAGGTCATTGTAGTACAGAACGTCAAGTGTCCTTGGGTTGAGGACTAATATGGAATAATAAATATTGATTGATTAGGACATTCTGGTACAGAACATACAGTGTCTTTGGGTTGAGGACTAATATATAATTATAAAATATCGATTGATTACGTCATTGTGGTACAGAACGTCAAGTGTCCTTGGGTTGAGGACTAATATGTAATAATAAATATCAATTGATTAGGACATTCTGGTACAGAAGAACATCAAGTTAATTCAGTGTGTGGACTAGTATGTAATACTAAATATCGATTGATTAGGACATTGTGGTATAAAACATCAAGTTAATTCAGTTTGCAGACTACTATGTAATACTAAATATTGATTGATTAGGACATTGTGGTACAGAACATCAAGTTAATTCAGTTTGCAGACTACTATGTAATAATAAATATTGATTGATTAGGACATTGTGGTACAGAAAATCAAGTAAATTCAGTTTGCGAACTAATTTGTACATGTAGTACAGAACATCAAGTGTCATCAGGTTGCCAACTAGTTTTGTCAAATATCATTATAACTAGAGACAGAATCGAAAGAGTACACCACAGAGCTACTGTTATGAAATAGTAATACTGCCTCTTTGATGTTACCGAAAAACTCCATCGAGACATCGTACAGGCCCTTTATATATTTATCTAGGTCAAGGAATCAGTTTTCCCACGAGAAGTTTTAACTATCTTATTGAATCTTGTTACAGGGCCTTTTCCCAAAATAGATTCCATTGTGTCTGTAGAACATTCGAGAAGGTTCTTCTCACGTGGTATGGAAGTTTCCATAAGAAAGGGGTGGACTTCCAAACTCCCAACCAATCAGGGCAGATCAGTGCTTTCTAGACTAATTTTTATATCGTTAAGCTAATGCAGGATGAGCAGGTTATTGGCTGCCTTCTGATTATGCGCAATGGGATTTTATAGAAGTAAGGTATAAAAGGCGGCATGGGTCCCGCAAGTTCGTTACTTCGTCGTCACTTCGTCACTATTTCATCACTCCTTCAAATTGCGTAATTGACGGAGTCAAATCATTGTAATTTTGTTTTATTTGTAAGAGAATCGACAGAGAAGAAATTATACCGAATCACTAATCAAATCCGATCTTGTCAACTTGTTTTTTCTGAGAACTCATTGTTTTCTTTTATCTTCCGTTCGACACGTCTCCTGAAGAAGCATAAAATACGGCATCAAGATAACCCCAGTACCTTTCTATCGCGAGTCCCGATATAGTATTACATGTCGGAGGAGCTGGGCTCGTCACTATATTACACTACAGTACATGGAGTTCTTCATTTCTGGCACTGTTTGCATTAAGCATTTTAATGTCATGAATTGTAAGGTTAAATATAAAGCTTCGGTGACTCACCATTCTTGGTGCAAGTAATGTCGGCAGGAAATAAGAATGGAAGTACTTTCTTCTAAACATGCTACGGGAAGAATTAAGAAGAAAGAATATTGCCACAGATACTTGCAATTGCCAATAATATAAAGGTAACTATTTCATGAGAGAGCAGTTGAAGCAAGGAACAGGAAGTTGATGTTTTTAATTATTTTGTCACATTTCTTGCTGTATTTTTTTGACACCTTTTTCCCCCTGATTATTAAGCTTTGAATAGCATATCAAACAGTTCTTTTACTATTTATTTCAACAAAAAAAAGTAGGGGGAGGGTGGGAGGGGGATATTGTGGGTTCCTCATGTAAAATAAACAAGGAAGAAAATGAATGAAACATACCACTGAGTGATACAATGTCTTGGCAACATTTACTGACATTTGCTGACAAATTTTGTAATGTCTATATCAAGTTAAGTCATTAATGATACCACAGACTTGTACTCAGTACAACATTACAAGCATGAGTACTCAATCTTGTAAACGTGTCTACACTAGATTTCCCAAAATGTCAGAGCATGAGTACGTATGTGCGGGGGGGGGGAGTGCTAGTACAGACGACTAAGTCAGCATACCAGTATGATCATAGACCCATTACACAGTCTAACAACCGCTAGTACTGCTCTATACTTACATGGCTTGGAGTGCTAGTACATAGGACTAAGCCAGGATACCAGTATCATCACAGACCCATTACACAAGTCTAACAAGTTACTAGTACTTAATGCTCTATACTTACATGGCTTGGAGGACAGTGGATGGTATTTTTCCAGTCTTTTCAAAGGCATCCACTGCTCGATTAACATCTGCCTCTGCTGGATTCTTTGTCTGATAGAATGAGGGGGTAACCAAGGTATTGTTACAAGAATAGAAGTAATAGTCTGCAAAACAGTTACTTTGACAAGTTAATTACATATCGGAGGAGTAAACCTGATTGAGACTTGTCCATTATGTCCAATGTTGATCCAAGCAAGACCTTTGGTAATTTTGGTTGGATCTTTACAATCTGGAAGAGCGCTTCATGGTCAGGCATTGCATTATGCTAATAACTTTCATAATTTCCAATACTCTAAGGTTCCCATTTCATTTTATCACTACATAATTTCAGGTGTAATGAAGGACATTGAGGCTCCCAACAACTAATCAAGACTTGAAAGATTTTTGTATTAATATCATCATCGCACCTCCAGCTGACATCTACAGTGCAGTAGGTTTCTCTCTCACTGTACCTTACCACTGTACTGTTTATTAAACAAGACAATAGGTGTGTATTAAAACTGTTTCTTATCAATTAAATTATGTCCCCTCCCCCAGCTTCACACCCCTCCCCCTCCCTTCCGCAGGGTAAAACAAGATGAAAGACACGATATGGGTATGTCATGGCTGCTTTTCATGTTTTCAATTTGTAATACTGACCTCATCTTTAACTCTTGTATTAGTATCCGATGATTTCTGTTTAAAGATCCCAGTCGAATCCCAAGGTACCTGGATTGAAACCAGATGAGTTATAGTAAATTCCAGGCAAATGTTTCAGTCTCAAGTATTGTAAAATGTGTTTAATTCTTTAATGGTCTTACAGCCCTGACAAATCAAATCGCTTAAATTGATAATACCCAAAAATATAAACCAAAAGTCTGCTACATTCAGCAACAATGATACTGGTGGGATGAGATCATAAAGCAACAAGTATCTGAGGTTATTATGAACAATGATGTATAAAATAAAAAAAATAAATAAAAAATAAATAAATAAAAATAAAAATAAAAATAAAAAT
>JAIPMN010013877.1:0-11596 GCA_020650975.1 Apostichopus californicus | reverse complement strand
ACAAGCTTACCAAGGGAGGCCGCTGTGCAGTGGGCAATCATGAAGCCCGAGTTTAACCCACCATTTTTGACAAGGAATGCTGGGAGTCCGCTCAGATCTATTAAAATAACAATTCCAGATAAGATTAAAGCTGTCAGATGTGTATGAGTTCTGGTCAAAGATACACACAAAGCCACACCTAATAAAATGTACATGATTCTATTTAAAGTACTGGATGGATTACTTTCAATGCCTTGAGAGTATAGAGTTTAATAGTTGTTTAATTAAATTGAAAATAATTCATAATGATGTCATTTAAGGTATCAATCAAAATATAGATTTAAGTTAAGAAACCCTAGAACTATGATACCACAATAAATTGGCTGAATGTCTGTATTTAAAAGTACCATTGTCTAGCTCTAGGTTGGGAGGTATATGTCTTTAAAATTTAAATTAGTTTAAAATAAAGTTAGCATCAGAATATCTCAGGGGGAGAGGATTGTTCAGAATCTTTTGGCAGAATCTTCTAAAACTCACAATAAAACTATATCTATTTGAAATAGTTGTCAGCAACTACTTTTTATTGTGTTTTCTTTCTTTCCTTGATAATAATTGGGGGAAGGGTGGGGTGGGGTAGGGTGGGGTGGAGGGGGTGAATGAAGAAGAGACCTGGGATTCATGTTTACATTAACAAATCCTCTCACCTTGGTTTATGAGTCTTTCTATTCTTCGTTCACTCATATTTGCCAATTCATGAATGCCAATCGCCAGGTAGTCCAAAACCTACATTGAAATTCAAAATTTCGAAAACTATTACTACTCCACAATTTCACCAAACCATCTTTCTTGGCTTACAATTATTGAGAAGAACATCTCCTGATTAATTACCAACCATGCCTCAATCATGGACAAAAGGGTGTAAGAGTACCTGTTTCGAAAGTATATCTACAAGTCTTTCACATACTTTTAATTTGTACTAAACCTTTCTGCTCTTTGTAAGAGTTCCCAATTTGCATTTGATATGAGAGTAGTGTCAATGACATTTGCTATAACACACAACAGGTGTATCTATAATTATATTAACTCAAAGGTAAATTACAGGGAATATCAGGTGTAGTATTTGTGAGACATTAGGAATAAGAATTGTTTGAATAGGTAATAAATAGTATACTAGCATACTTCAATGTATTCAATGAATAATTTATGATAATTTTATCCATTTGACTCAATTTCTTTAGTGTTGTTTCTTTAATTGTACAGATTACAGAATACGTTCCTTTCTAATAATCATATCATTATGTTTATTACGTGGTGCCAATTTTAAACCTTATGAAATCACATGAGGATAGCTACCACTAAATTCAGTTCAGTTCAGTTAATGTATTTCGCATATACATAGACATACAAAACAGTGCAGTAATGGTACAGGTATATGCAGGATACTAGAAAAAACATAAAATGTTTATCAAAGCTAGTAATCCTAAAGATAAAGAAAGAAAATAACAGAACAAAGTAAGAAAGAAAAACAAAATGTACAAAACAAAATTGACAATAATATCAATCACGGTACTTGAAAGTTAGATAACTCTTTAGTTGATACCTAACTGAAGCACATGATTTTGAATGTCTAATACCAGTTGGGAGATTATTCCATATTTTATAACAATAATTGTTTAACAGAAACTTTCCATGTTTAGAGCGGTGTCTAGTGACCGAGAATAGTACATTTGTTCTCGTGACGTTTGGGATATCTGACCCAAATCTTGGGTGTACAATATTTTGAAAGACACTAAGCCATAACCCATGTATGAATCCCTCTCCCCCCCCCCCCTTCCAATGGAAAGAATAAGCAAAGAATAATCAAATAAATAAACCAAAGATCAGGGGATTATGGTCAGGTGAGGGAAGGACATTACTAATAAAGTAACATGTAAATAACAGAACCTAGAACTGTATTAGTTTTAATTTTTCATTCATGGTAAGATCTAAACGCTGCAGCATCCCACCCCATCTGCTCCCTATATCTTTGCCACCCCTTCCCATCCCCCACATTAATACATCTAGCCATTTCTGACTACGGGTTGAAATACCCTTAATGCATGTGTGAATCTATTCTGCTTTACATACACACAACAAGAAACCAGTCCTATTTTTAGAAACCATCATAACCACCTAACCAACTCACACCCCAATTACCACCCTCCCTCTCACATCCATATTATCAAGTCGGCAGTTATAATATTGGTTAGTGTAGCACCGAGTAGGCATGGGTTTGTCTTATTAGGTTCGTGAAGACAAAGACAAAGATAAGTGGATTGTAATTCCCAATAAATGTGATTTATGACAATAATGACATCACTACTGATGAACTGCTTAAAACACTGTTAGCCAATAGATGGCGCCATTTAAGAATTAAGTGAACAAACAACAACATGAACCATTGATTGCCAAAAATATCCTACAAAAAAAAAAGAGAAGAAAAAGAGAAAATTCATCAGCTTCACCTCTTAAACCTCAAGATATTTTTGTCCTGATTGAAAAAGATTTATCCCAATATTTAAAAAAATCTTATGGTCAAACGTTAAAGGTAACAAAATCACATGAACGGAATAGAATTGAACAACATATGAGCAAGAAGAAAACATGTTATACTGTATTGGCTACACGCTAGACTTTTGTGCTACATGATGTATACTATCTTTATTGGAATGATTTGATTTAATACTTACCTTAGCTGGATATTCTCCATGAAAGTTGCCTGCAGAGAGAATTTCTTGCTGTTCTGTAAAGACAATCTTTGTTTGGAATTAAGGATAAGAATCCCTCTTTCATGAAATAGAGTCGCTCTCATTTAAATATTCTGAGTGACAATGAAGCTGGAAAATGGGTAATTGGTAGGGCAATGAGGGTAAGGTGTTGGTGATTGCAGGTAGGGACATAGTAACAGTTGAAATATATTTTAAAGATACCAGTTCTCAAATTAGGTTTTAAGACAGCTAGAATTTCCCCTTATGGAACACAAATTTCTCAAGTAGCTAAATGAAACTAAGGATTCGAACTGATAACCAGGAATTCAATGGGGTACATGTACCATAGAATGATGACTGTGGGAAGGGGGGAGGGGGGGTGGCAGAGTACCTGTGCTGCAACAACCATGACAACATCAATCAAGTGGAATGAATTTGAAAATAGTGAAGGTAATAAAAAGGATACTGGGTTATCTGTGGCGCTATTCATCTCTGTGGTGATGATTCCTTTCACAAAATCGATAGTATCATGGACAATACCGTGAACCTTTGAAGAGAGAATAATATCATAAAGATTAGTCCCAAGAACAAGAACAGATTATAAAAGTCATGTTTTTGCAAGAAAATTATAATAATTCAAATAAACCTGTAGAAATTCCTGAAGTCAATATGTTCATTTCAGGTGAGACAGTGTATATTAATCAAAATCCGCGTTTAACATCACACACATTTCACATTATCTTCACTGAAGATTTACCACAAATGGAAACCATTTTAGAATAGTTGAGAATAATTTCTCATCAAAGGCAAATAAGTCCATTCAACTTACCTGAGGGCAACATCGAAGGGTGTAAGCGTCTTGAACTTTGCCGCAAAAACGATGGCTCTGTGATATTTCAGAAGGGTGGGTTTCCGAATGCAACAAAGAACGTAACCTCCAAGCGACCTCTCGTTGACCTCTGTGGGGTCTAATGTTGTGGATAGCTAGTGTCAGGGAAAGAAGAGAGAAATATGCACAGTCATCCTTGGTTTTTCTTCTGTTGAATCATTTTATTACCCTTTTAATCATCAATATTTCTCATAAAGATTAATTTAACTATGAACTTCCAAGTTATAAATAAAAATTACGTCATGTACAATTTTTGTAAAATTGAAAGAAATTCTCGAGAGCAGCTTAGAAAGAGCAAAATGTACAAAATAAATTTAGAGGACAGGCCCGGACAGACCATCACAATGTGACATATGCCTCTCATATGAATCTACTTAAGTTTGTGGTCCCGAGAACCGGGATGGGTGTGACAATTATATCACTGCCTGCACTGTAAATGTAAACACCCCTGAACCAGTCATCTAACAGAGGTTTTTGCTGGTGTTCCATTATCACATGGATAGGGTTTCATATGAGCTTCTGTAGGCTTCCTAACTTTTGGGGGTTCACTAAACTATAAACACTCCCCAAACTGCTCAGGTGTTAAAAATAGTTTCGACTTAAGAGCAGCTCAGGCAACTGTTTAAATCATGTATTACTAATAACGTTGAAAGGTTGCCATGGTAACACCATCTGGATAAACCGTTCCCATTCTCACAGGATTGTGTGACAAACACCACTTTAGCAATTTGTTGATGTTCAAATCATTAGCCACAGAATTTGATAAATATTCTTACCAAAGAACTGCAATTTGTCAAATCTTTTTTAACTCCAAGTATCCATGCTTAACTGCTAAACTAGCATTCACAATTTTACCACAAGGTGAGAAATCAAAACAAATCTAATAACAGGAAATGGAAGACATTGAAAAAACATGCATGAAGAAACATGCATGACAAGGACTTGCTAGAGATAGAAACACTATATCGAATCAAAAGACATTTTTTAGTCTTCTTAATTAAGTGATTCACTGCCTCTCTGCCTATCCCATCCCCACTCACACAACCACCCCCAACCCCACCCACACCTACTTATTACCTCACAACTTACCACTTTCAAAGGCAGTAGTAGTTCCCTTCAAGACCTCTACAGTGAGGGCAGCAATCACATCTGCTTGTTTGGCAATGTTGCCAGCTCTTTCAACAGCTGCAAGTAGAGATACATGCCCTTTAAACTGAATCAGTATATTACAAATTCATTAAAAAAATTAATGATTATTTAATATGCAGATCATGTTTAAAGGAAATGAGCATTGCCTCCAGATATGTTAGGAAAAACCAAAACTGGTCACTTCATTTTTCCTGCAAGTTGAGTTCTTATCTTACTTCATTGAGTATAAACCCCCATTTCACTGACATCCACAAATACTTTTCTCAAGAACTTTTGCCTTAAAAAAAAAAGATTGATGCAGAGGTTAAATTAATAGTTTTTGACCCTGTATTATCGCAACTTAGTCTAAGATCCATTTCCACATGTCATTTTATAGATGCTTTCACAAGAAGTTTACATGTTATCTGACAAACTGAGCTTGAAGCAAGCATTGGTGATGTCAAAGATACACATTGTTTTCAAGGTGAACCCCAGCTGATGTGGCTAATTGTAAGTTACTTAATTCTGAAATTTTGATGGGCAGTCTATAACAATTATTTATCACAATTTATACTTATTTAGACAATTATGATTCTATTTTAGTTATCAAAAACCCAAAGATATCAAAGATCTATCAGGCACTCTGATGTGGCTAATTGTAAGTTACTTTATACTGAAATTTTTATGGGCAGTCTATAACAATTATCTAGCACAATTTATACTTATTTAGACAATTACGATCGATTTTAGTTATACAAAACCCAAAGATATCAAAGATATATATCAGGCACTGTGGCAAACTTTGCCATGCTAGAGCTTTACTAACATGAAACAGATCAATAACCTGGTGCCTCTTTATAGAAAAAGCTCACAACATACATTTGCCAATTAACTAGGCATTGTTTATAGCCAATTATCAGTATATGATATGTTAATTACCTTCTGCTCCAAGTGCTGTTATTAGCTGAGTACCATTGATGAGGGCAAGTCCCTGGTAAAAAAAAGTTTAAAAAAAAATTGGAATAAATTACAAATTTGAAAGGTGCCACTAACATTACATCTAATAATAAGTCACATGACGAAATCTCCTACATTAAGTTAGTAGGCGATAAAAAGACATTCATTACAGTGACACAATTGACAAACTTCACAGAACTTGATACAGAGAGAGATGAAATCTATTAAACTGCATGTTTGGGTCAGTGTGATATCTCAAACACATTACATGAGGCACAGGATATAATCCTTAAATCTTGTTTTCTACAAAATGCAACATTACTTAATTGCTGCTGCCAATTTTCTTTACAAAAGCTGTACATATGTATGTGTATGTATGTATGTATGTATGTATGTATGTGTGTATGTATGTATGTATGTATGTATGTACAGTATGTATATAGCACATGTATACATAGCATAGGAAACATCACAGACACCCAGTAGACAGTTTGGTTTCATCTGACCGACCATGCAGCTAACATGAACTCGGTGTTAGTCATTGCTTCAAATTGACTGCTTGCTGCCAAGAGGGTAAATCAATCTGGATAAAACATTACAGGGGATTAAATAATCAGTAAGAGCAGAGGCATACAAGGGATCCCTGATCCTAGTTTGTAATTTCAACACTTTGAAAAATCACAATTGAATGCAGATATTACCAACAATAGAATGGATTGCAGACAAATGGTTAAAACCAGCTGGTTGTGTTTGCTACCCCCCCCCCCGGTCATCTTGTGGTTTATATTGTGGGTTATATTGACTAGTTAATTGCTTACTTGTTGCTGCATGAGCCGGTAACCAATTTGGATCAAAATTACAGAGGATTGTATCCAGTATTGAAAAGAAGTACCCAAGTTAACCTGATCTCAGAGGCTTAGTGCTTTAACCACATGACAAAACAACAATTTACCACAGATATTGACCACACTTGAGAGAAAGGATTACATATAGAAATAGTTCATCCCATCTGCTTGTGTTTGTTACCCTGTTAGGTAGGCTAGGTTTCCTTCCATGCACATTAATCTCTTGGACAAAAACTGTATTGATAGTTTGTTGAAGTGTTGTCACACAGTTTATAAAAGCTTCAAACACTGTTACTTGACACAAAGTTACATGTCAATTCCTTCACTTCGGACATCTAAAGCTAACAATCAATGAACAGCTTTATAGGCCGAGAGCCTAGCCTAGCTTGTCCTCATGAAATTAGGATTATCATCTACAGCTAGCAATCAATGATCATCTATATAGGCCGATAGCCATTGGTTGCACAACATGTTATTGAATGCATGAAGGAGCCTCCTTAACAGGTCTCAAAAGTCCACATTTGCCCCTCTCCTAAAAGCCTTCGGCCTTGGACCTTCGGCCTTGGACCTTCGGCCTTGGACCTTTGACACTAGAGAAAGAGAGGCTAACAGTATATATATTTCTACATAGAACAAACAGCAAGCCTTGATTTTACATTGATGTTCCCTGCCTACATATATTAAGCAATGAAATTCAACCAGCAACTTTTAGGGTTCAAATGCTTCATGAAAACAAATTTGCAAGCCAATAAAATAGAGGGTTATTAAATACTAATGATTGAACATTTCTCCTGCTTAATTTATTCTAAAACCAATCATACAGTCATGTACACAATCTCTTTGAAGGGTGAAAAATATTATTAAAAAATTAGATGCTGTGTATAATGACAAATAGCCAACTATTTCTGAAAACGACAATGTATTTTCATTTGATATAATTCATACCTCCTTTGGTAATAACTTGAGGGGTTCGAGTCCATAGCTTTTGAGGATCTGTAAGAAACAAGAAACCAAGCATGAAAGCTCTATAGTGATCACAAGATGGTGTGCATGTAATAAACAGACTTATTATAACAGAGCAGTTGAAGAGCAAAATTGTAGTAAATTTTATACAAAGACGTTTGATTTGTTTGTTCTTGTTTGTTTCAACATGGACAAACATCAGACATTCACACAGAGACTTCTGATCAGTTGTCTAGAGGAGGCCTAGAAAGGTAACCGGAGACATGAAGGATTTCCTTCGATGAATAATTTGAAATACAACATGTTATACTTTGTATACTGATCTGTAAATAACATCGTCAACTTAAACAGTTTAATACGTTACAAAAGATATGAAGAGAAACGAATCTCAAGATATGCAATTATAATTATTCTTGTAGTCATCGTAACAACTTTTCTACGAGTGAGTAAATCCCCCAGGTCACACCCCTCCCCCCCTCCATGCCCCCTCCCCACATAAAAATGTAGTCTGGGTTTTATACAGCAGATTATGACAACCTGTTACTCTAGCTGTCACTGTAGAGAAAAAGTGATTTTTAGGATACAACTTAAAATGTCCTTCGCATGGTCATTAGTTAGAAAGACGTGGCTTGTATGAAATTAAAATAAAATAAAACTGTATGAAATTTTTAGAAATTGTTAAAAAGGTACAAGATGATGTCAGACACAGAAAACAGTGACTAATTTTGGCTCAAAAAGTGTAAAGAAGTTTGTAAATTACTAGACTCATATATTAAAGGAGAAATTATTTGCCAGTGGAATGTTTCTGCATATCTCAATCAGTACAATCACTCACCGCCTGTGCATCGCCCCATCCACTCTTAGGACTCCACATTTTACCTTCTCCCATTAATCCCAAAGCCAGATGTGATAAGGGAGCAAGGTCTCCACTGGCCCCGACTGTACCCTTTGAAGGTATCCATGGTAGGCAAGAGGCTGAAATATATTGAATTTAAACGATATCAATTCAACTATTCTAATAATCCTCATAAACTACACATATACTACACATATACTACACTATACCACATTCTAACTTAAAGAGGTAATTTACAAACCAGATTCCTAAGAGGCAACAAAGGCAGAGAATGGAATTACTGGAGTACAACTGACACCCTTATTGTTACCTCCAAATGGGCTAAAAAGAATCATTATATTTTTAACACCTCTTCCATTCTTTGGAGGTCCCAGGCCACTTTACCTCCTAACCTTCAGAAACTCAGATCCCTCCTCCATCTCACAGTAAATCATATATGCCCACCAAACTTTCACACTAATATTCAGTTTTGATACAACCATCACGACCAAGGTGTATTCAGGAAGGTGCCATCATTGAGATGACAGTTACCTCATACCCGTATATCTCTCAAATTGCAGTGTAATATCGTAAACAGCAAGAGAACACTAAATCATTGTCCGCTTCTAACTCAGGAAAAGTGAACAGGGGTGATTGGGAGGGCCTAGGCCACTCTATGACCCCTTTTCCTATGACTTTGTATAGATAAGTAAAAGTATGCTCTGAAGTATGGTTTTATCTCTAAAAGGAAAAGTGATACAAACATCTGTAAAAGGCACAATTAGGGGAACAACTGGCTTCAGAATAATATATAATAATATCAGTCAATCCTAGCGATACATACAGAGAGGAAGAATTGTCTCTCCTCCTTAAAGAGAGGATTATTTACCATTAAATGCAGCGACCACCTTCTGCAGTGTCCCTGGAGAAATGCCGCTGTAGCCCTTGGAAAGGATATTGACTCTCAGAGCGAGCAGTTTTCGTGTATGTTCTTGGCTGAGAGGTTCCCCGACTCCAGCGGAATGTGACCTGATCAAATTCTCCTGTAGTTGCCTACGTAGGGAACGAAGATGATCAGGGAATAATTTCATCTGGTATCGCTACGCAAGAATGCTACACAAAATGGTCAACTTGCTATACAAATCCAAAGATGTATATATAGCAGGAATCATAGTATATTTATAAGAGACAAAACTTCAGAGCCTTCGATACTGCTACATGAAATTTGAACATTAAAATTATTCCTGATGATGATGATGCAGAAAACATGGCTTTGCAATAAAAAATATAGTCAAGTCCATTTAATTAAGCTACCCTTACTAAAACTATGCAGCAACAAAGAAATGTGTGCCCGAGCTTTCACGATGCCACAGAAATCGCGTAGCACCATACGAAAAGAGCCGATCAGCGGGCAGTGGTACCGATGGAACCTTACAGTTCTAAAAATATATAAATAATTCACAGAGATATTACTTACTTTAATTTATCAGGTGAAATCACTACTTTGGCAAAGTTTCCAAAACCGGTGGATATACCATAGACAACTGTTGCGAAGAAAATAATGCACAAAAGCTGGTTATAACATGTTGGTTGAATAATAATAAAATTTAAAATTTCCAGATATGCAAAGGAGGCCCTGAGAAATGATCAACACTCTGGTTCACACTGGTGCTGCTGCCCAACCTCACAGCACTTTTAACTTCCAAAGTAAAATTTCTAGTGTATCTGCATTTTTGGTATCGAGTCAGTCTAAAACCCTGCATAGTGCAGAATGCCACAAAAACCCTTAGCTCCTCAAAAGTAATCGGATTTCTATTCCGTGCATCTAACCCACAAAATAACACAAGAGAATGGGCGTGGAATGTGAGGGAAGAGGTCGAGGTTATGGATTAACTTTGATATAAATTGCAGTTATACAAGCATTTGTTTTGTAGAAAAAGAGTCTTTCATATTTTACCCACAACTTTTTTCGAGCAAATACAAGTATCAAGAGAGGCATAAAGAATAAGCATCACCTTTTTGCTCTTTCAGTATTTTATCCACCAGTTCTCTTGCCTTGGCTACTTTCATCCAAGCTTTGGATGTCACCTGTAATATAACATTAACAGTTAGTCATACAAACTACAAAAACAAAACAACAAAATGCTCGGGGACTGACTCATACCAATACATAGTAGCAGAGATATAAAAATCACAAGTTAACAATTTATTCAACGAAAAAAGAAAATCTTGTATTTATAACAGTAAAGGGGAGGGCTGAATACTGCTTGAACCTACTTTCTAAAAAGACAAAAGCATTCCTGACAAGGTTTTTGGGGGGCCAGACACAAATATTTGAGGAAGGGGGTTTGGGGAGGGCAGAGCCAGAAAACATTGACAGCTAGTAAAGGTAGAAACGCATAAAATGTATCACACTCAATTTGTCAAATCAATATCCATATTTTCAAAGAAAGTAAAATCTCTGAAAGAAATGTCATAATGATGTCATAATGATGTCACAGAACAACCATTGTGAACAAATCAGAGTAATGACCATTTTTTCGATCTTCAATAGACCATATCTAGAGTCTTAAATAATACAATGACACAAGATTGTCTACTCTCTAATTTGGCAACATAAGATGGCTTTGCCACTCTTTCAAATCATCTGAAAATTCCTTTAAGAAATTCAAACATGGTATATAATAATTCAAAAATATTCATTCTAAAATATTTTCAAATGTTTCTGTTTACCTCAATTTTGTATCTTCCTGTTCCAAGTTTTGTGAGCTCATCAGCTGTGAGGCTCTCCCCATCTAAGTACACAACCTAAAATCAAATTTTATGAAAAGATGATGAAAGAAGATACCACGATATTTATGAAGCAAAACAGAGAACACAATTATACCATAAAAAGCGAAAAATTATAAAATATTGACATTAACTTTAACATTAAGTGTGAAACACACTGTTTCTGGTGTACAGACAGATTTTCCTTTTGTTAGTTTTAATTTTACCTCAGTTGCAGGCCTTCCCCTCCCTCCCCCCCCCCTCCTCTCATGAAACACAGCTACAGGCTGTTTCTAATATAATTGTTGACTGTACCAAACTTCTTGCAAAGATAATTTCATTTGACTTTAATACACATTCCTATTTGGAGTTTAGGTCAATATTCTTTCAAAGCTGTAGAAAGAGACTACAGATGGATGACCAGGCAAACTAATCATGAAAATTATTTCAGAAGTGAAAATACCCAGCTGAGAAAAATGGTATA
>JAIPMN010013874.1:25298-37443 GCA_020650975.1 Apostichopus californicus | reverse complement strand
AATACCGCTCTTTCGTGACCGCAGGCAGACACAGACCTGCAGTAAAATTACCTGTTACAGTACATAACTTCTTGCGTGACAAATAGATCTGCATCAAGATTCTACCCTTTCATATTTGGAAAGTTGCATTTCCTTTGATCAAGTTATTTTTAGCCTCTTCTCATTTTCCCAAGTTTCTAAACCTTGATGACGGGAGATTTCCGTTACGATAATAGAAGACTTTCATTTTCGGTGTTAAATGCAGATCTTAATGCATATATTCATTGTCTATAAAATCCTCCCTCTAATCTTTCCCTTTTCCACCGGTCCCCGACACGGCTTTTGCATAAACAATGACTTTCTGCAAGTCAGATTTTGTGGGAGTCGTCACCAGATCTTGATAAGTTTTGTTCTGCCTGCGTCAGGAGTGATTTGTTTCACGGATTACCTGGCATGGCGTAGTATTAACATTGTTCAATTCTGCCGATGACGATCTTTCAGTTTCTGCGATAAACAACAACTCTTTAAACAAACACGAGCGGTTTTGATTTGATGTTACGTCATCCTTCGTCGTTTTATGTCACTGTCTCTACGTCAGCGTTTTACCAATGATTGCCGATTGCAACAGAACGTTGTTAGAAAAAGATTTGCCTCGCTCAAAGTCTTTAACAAGATGTTTGAGTTTTACTACATAGCCATGTGATATGTTGACCTTGCATGGACACAGACAGTCCCAGAGTTTAGAAAGAAAGCAGGTACATGTCTGAAAGTTTCAAAAAGTTTTTGCCAGACGGATGGAGGGGTTCACTTTTCTTTGATCTCCCAAAATTTCTGTTTCAGGTCCGTTTGGTTTATATCCTCAAACGCATGTTTTATTAAATGCAAAATTTTAAGCCACATTTGGTTTTGAAAGTTAAATTACTTTCAAATTTTGAAGGGGATTGAAACGTTAACATTTTGGATTTTACTTAACTAGTAACAACTAGTAAAGCAGCTCTACATATCTGCAGCTTTCAACATTTGAACGAATCTTGGTTACTGTGTCAATTACATGTGTGCAGAATAAATGAAAGGTACGTAGCTAGTTGCAATAGTTTCACTTCTTACCAGTCACGACAAGTTATGAAGGAACTGAACCTCCATCAAGTTAGGCACTTTACTTTTCTATTTTATAAAGAATTGATAATTCAATTTGCCTTAGAAGTGTTCCTTATATACAGTACTTAAGGAGTTCTCAATTAAACCCTAAACTGTTAGTACAGAAAGTGTGTGCTGATTAGCTGGATGCAGTACCATAAGGTACTGTATCCCCTAAAATTGAGTACAGAAAATGTAGACTTATCTTTTTCGTTGGCCGTAACGAAACCCATGACTTGGGTCTGGTGTGGGGGTGGGGGGGGGTGCGGGGGGATGTGGTCTGAAATCTTGAGGTCTGCTGACTTAAAACCTGTACTCTACAGTGTTTATTGACTGTACTGTATATACTGTACTGTACATTATAGTTTTCTACCTCTCCAGTGATATTATGATAAGAGTTGCACACCTACATAATGAACTTATGTGTGAAGCACATATATCATTTATTAATAATGATGTAGATATATTGCAGACATGATAATCCATCTAGGCAGACAGCTCTTTATCTCACTTGAGTTGGCAGCATTCTGTTGAATTCCCATGGTGGTGAGTATTTTACCACCTGTTGTTAGAGGCTTTTAATAGTACATCATACCAGATATATCTATTGGTTGTCAGGAGCTTAGACTACATCATGTCTTCATTAGAATGTACCATGCAGTGTGAGACTGTTGTCTCTGAAAGGTGGACAATTTGGATTGCCACGTAAGTGGTATACAGTAGATTTCCATGGTAATTTGATAGTTTGAACTTTTTATGTTACATAAAAATGAAATTTTTGGGTACTGGCTGCAGTTGGCACATGTCATAACATGTGATGAGTAATATCGCGGCCTATGACTTAGAGTGTTTAGTCTTTTGAGTAAACAGCTTCTAGGTGGAATTTGATCTTAACAATTTAAACAAAAGGAAAGAAAAAGAGGAAAAAAAGAAGCATGCTGGGATCTGTTTGTTGTGTGCTGCACTAGGTTTCACATACTTTTGATATCAGCACTTTTTCCTTTGAAGAATAATGCAAAGAACAAGTAGACATATGTTATGTATTAGAAATGGCCCATTGCAGGACATTGTATCCACATTCAAATAGAATTGTTTATTTGTATTATATTTCGTACCATTCGCTGTGAATAACATTCATAATCAAATAATGCCACCAGATTTGTAAATTTCCAGTATTAAGAGCTTTCTTATAGTCAGGGTTATCTTTCTGTGCAGCTGCTGAGCGGGTTGGGTGTTGCTTAGTTGTGACTTTATGTTCATTAATACAGGTCTATGTGTACCTAAATATTGCTTCTTTCATAACAACTGGTTAAATACTAGATACACTAACCTGTCTCCTCACAATACCAGTACTCTCTTTGTGGCTAGGATGAAGCAGTAATCTTTTCAACACTACAGGTAGGCTTTCAGCTACCGAGTCACTATCGGGGTCCATGACACACCCTCCTTATGCTACTCCAAAAGTGACTAGAAGTGTGCTCTCTCTTTAGTTCCCATATTCAGTAAACATTCAGAACTTGTTCGGTGTTCACCACGTATTGTTCTTCTTTTGTATCAACCATACTGAACAGCCCGAAAAGTATCCTAAGTTTACTCTATGTAAGGGATAGTGAGAGTGCTGAGGTTTGAGGAGACAGGAAAGCTCGTCGCTCATATATATCCAAACCCTGTAATTGTTTTGTGATAATTAATGGAACAAAGAAAAATTACATCCGAGTCAGGTTTATTTGGCAAGGATTTGTGGAAAGCTAGTAAATATTGTTTAAAAAATACCAAATTTTGGCTCTTTCACAAGTCTTGCAACATGATGTGAGTTTAAAAAGAGCATCATGCCTCTTAACAGAATAACTGTAAAAATCGTTCCAAAATTAAACAGTCAATATGTTGCTTTTAGTGAAGGGCAACATTTGTGTGCAACCTACAGTACCGTACTTGAATTGGTTAGGCTGGCTACGTGAAGTTCGACTTTTATGGTTGTATAAATATCCTCCCACAATGCATTTCTCTAATGACTCTTTGGATGTTATCAGCGAGAGAATTGACACTGTGATGTGCCCAGATGTCAAAGTGCTGATGAAGAAATCCAATTAAAGATCTTGTCAAATATTTCAAAAGGGATGACAGACTGCATTTAAAGTGTATGCATACTGCTTTATGTACATGTATGCACATAACATACACGTGCGTCATGTGTCAGTCGGCAGAGTAAGGGAAAAAAAACGTTTTACTGCAACGTGACTATAAATCTCGGAAGAAGTTAGAAACTGTCACAAAGAAATGCCGGGATTTGTTTCAAGGCATGCCCCCGTCTTTTACTGTATGCAGTGAACAGTTTATTTGCTCTCCAGAGTAGAAATTGTTTTGCAGTACGTCCTGCAAGTAGCCAGGCTATTTCTGGTAATATTTGTGGTCCACAAATGAAACTTTAAACCATTCAAAGCACTCAAAGCTCTTGGAGGGTTTGGTTACAGTTTCCTTTTCACTACCAAAGGGTATTGTTAAATGTCAATATTGTATTTAACTACTTTGTTAGTAGCTTTAGTGATTTGAAACAAAATGTAGCACGATTACTATCTCAATCAAGTGACTAAATATAAACCTTTTTCTTGATGTTTAAGTGAGCTATTGGATTTACATTCTGTTAAATCTTAGTGGATCAACGTGGCCTAATATGTTTCATCATACACCACCTACATGTGAAACTAGATAGTGTGCTGCTTTCTGTACATTGCTACAGTAAATCCTGGTCACGTTTGTGAACGTCTGACTGGTCTGAAAGATTTACGTAGTTCAACTGTTTAGTTTAAAGATTTGTAGTTTGTTATATGATGTAAGTTGAGGTAGCAACTGTAAAAAAAAACCTGTGAGACTGAGGAAAAGTTTTATTATGAACAGGGAGACTTTGTGATTCAGAACACATTTTATCTTGCTTTGTGTTTGTAATGAGATATTAAGGATTGTCCAAGAGAAAAACCTCCATAGATTCATTTGCTTACCTGCTTTCTCACATACTCTTATCACTCCCACTCTGTGATATCCAGAGTGTCAACTTGTAAACTTTTAAGACTGACCGGGTCAGACCAGGTCAGTCTGGCCTCCTCATGCTGCCTGGTTACAGTTAATTGAGAGTAGAATTAGGAACATCTTCATAGATTTATTTGTCTACCTGTCTTCTCACACAGTCTTATCACTCCCACTCTGTGATATCCAGAGTGTAAACTTGTAAACTTTAAGACTGACCGGGTCAGACCAGGTCAGTCTGCCTCCTCATGCTACCTGGTTACAGTTAATTGAGAGTAGAATTAGGAACATCTTCATTCAAGTTCATTTCTCTTCTCCTGTTATAGATTATCAGTACGAGGATGTCCTTACCAATTACTTAAAGTCCACATGGAAGGAGGCATCACGTATGAAAAGGTAAGGTACTGTACATACAGTAGTGAAAAAATGGAAACTTTGGGTGTCAGGTTTCTATAGCCAAATCAGAATCTTACATATATATCTGAAATAGTCTTAAATAGTTTTTACATAGTTTTTTTTTTTGTGTGATTACCACTGCATTTTTGTTTGTGTGTGGGAGGTGTCTGGATGGAATGTGCCCACTCCGCGCTGTAATCGGAAGCTTTCATTTAACTCTGTTTGTCACCGCCTTTCCTTGCATTATCGGAAACACGCCGTCTGACACCTCACCATATAATGATAATCAATCAAAAATGTACTCGACCGTGGAGTAACTTGATAAATATACTGGGTTTTAGTACAAGATATAGTGAGGCTAGTAAAAAGGGTAGTTTGAAGCCAGAATTGCAACTAGCGAAAACAGGATGCAGGATTTCCATAGTTTGACATAATTCATGTATGAGCGCTGGTTGACAAGAGGAGAATGCAATAATATAAAGGGAAAGGATAAAGTGAAACGTCTGAGAGAAAAAATACTTTATAGTTTATAATTTAATCCTTCTTCTTGTAATCTTGTGTCTGGGCGGCAATTTGTCAAAAACTAGGAGTATCACTCAAAATATGATACCGTCCCCGGGGAGAGATTTTCACCAGAGAAAATGTTAATGAGAAGAGTAATAAACGAATTCTCCGTTCAACTGTCAACATATCAATGCCTAGATACATGTGATGTAACTATGAATCAATGCGAGAAGGAATTTAGAACAAAATTGAACATTTCCGGATTGTTTCTAGATCATGAGTCAAAGTGACTGCTTAAAAGGGAATATTAATTAATCTACAGTAATACTCCATCTCAAAAGGGTATGCAAAATGCGAACACAAATGCAAGTATAAGTACAGTAGCTTTTTGTGTGCGTGTACTTAAATCATACTATTTCACTGTTTTGTGAGGAATAAAATTCATAAATCTGGAAAAAATGCTCTACAAAATGTAAGCAGTAAATTATTCTCTCAGTTTGACTCGTTAAATCTAAAATTCTAATGAACAAGGTTCTTGTATTACTGTATCCATGGCAACAAAAGAAAGAAAGATGGAAAAGAGAAAATCTAAAAAGGCAGCAACAAAGGTCATCAATTCCCCTCCCACCTCCCCCAGCCCCCCCCCCCAAAAACAAGAAAGAAAACACTATATAATATTTAACACACTTACAATTGCCAAAGGCATTCAAAAATGCCTTATTGGATGGTACTCATTTTGCAAATCTCTCTGAGACATTGAGTAATGTTAGATATAGAGGTTTTGACTTTTCTGGGATATTGGGAGAGGAATTTATTGATAGCTTTGCATATATTTTGCATATATGATGCAATACTAAAATCCCTCAAGAATCCAACTGGTCCTCAAGTTTCAGCATTATGCCAAAAAATTTATATTTCCATACATGCGTTAGATTACTTAATGTAGAAGAGAGTATGGGCAAACTATTGTCTTGATTCAAACGAACTATTTACTATTAACTACGGTACGGTACTGTATACGTTCAGTCACTGTAACTAGAGTTCTGTTTGGTCTAAAATATAAGACGTTATTTCTAGTCTCAGGCATCCAGACTTTGCTAGCCTCATCTTGAATACTTGGTTCTGTACGGTTGGTAAATTTGGCAGAAATCGACATGCCAACAGTGAAACTGCTTAACAATATTTGATTAAACCCCCCAATCCCCACCCCACTCCCCACCCACCTGACATATTGTTTTTTCCCTGCAATTTTGAAGAAGTGTGTCATGGTTGCTTGGGATGCATGATAGTACATATGTGTACAGTTCAACCAGCTCTAGTTAATTTCAGTGTTTTTATTAATTAATTCTTATTGTGCAGGCTCAGTGTAATGTATTACGTTGAGTGCTAACTGGTGCAGAGGTACTGGTACTAATTAGTTCAGTGAAGAGCTAATTTGGATGATGTTAGTAGCTGTGTGGTTTGCAGTTTTAACAGTCTAATCAGTATTCTGTCTGAACTCTCTGCATTTGAAATTAACCTATTCTGTAAGTGAATGAGCTCTCTCAGATGGCAGAGTAAGTGTGCAATTGCACAAAAATTAAGTTTTCCCTAAAAGCTGTGTGCAGTGTACAGTATGGTATCATATATACTGACATATTAGGCAATACTTGTAACAGAGAAATTGCGAATTTCCATCAAATTCCTTGCCAACTATTGTAAGGATTAAAGTTACTACTGTAGCACAAGGTGATTCGTACAGTACAGTACATGTGTTGTGTGTGCATGGGATGTACAGTAAGTACAGTACTATGAATGTTGGCTCGTCATCCTGACTAGAGATTTATAGAGAAATGTAAATTCAGGTCTGAGGAAAAGTTACCTTTTCGTCTTAGCTCCATGTCACTGCCTAGACATACAGGAATGTGACTGGCTTCTTGGGGTCTAGTAAAATGACATCTAAGGAATAAAGCTGTGAAACAATAAATTATACTGTAAATTGAGAACCAGTACTGCAGATAGGTATAACATTCCTTTTGCCTGGCTTCAATTACCCAGGCTGCATTGTTATGATTATTATTGGATAGAAATGAATATTCATAGGGTTTGGATTCTGGCCATCCATTGTTTCTCTCCACCTCCACACCTGTACAGGCTCTTAGAAATTAATTTCTTGTCTGCATGAGTTCAAGTTGTCAGATAATCCATGTTGTCACCTGTTAGGTTTTATGTAAGATCTATAGAGTGTGCGTGCTTAACTTGTCAGGAAAATATGTCTAGGTCTGCCCCTTACCCTGGGAATTCCCTATAATTCTGGTAAAGCGTTCTGAAAACCATTGAATGGGCAAGATAAGGTATCTTGGGAACAATTGATCCTAACATCGTTTACAGCGAGCTTTAAGTGTATGGTTGGTTGATGGTTAAAACAGTCAACATTACTGTCATGATATGAAGATGATCAAAGCCCAATAGCCGGCTTTGTCATCTGAGTCAAACTATGTGAGGTACTTTCCTGGTACACACATAAAGAAATCACATTGCCACACATGTCAAATAATGTTTAGAAGTAGTCCCCAAAGAGAGAGAGGTGGAGAGAGAGAGAGTGCTGTTAAAGACTTGCCCTTTTGCACCAGCAGACTGTGAGTTAGCAGAGCCGTAAATAGGAGTACAAGTACAAAGTCCTGAGTATGAGTACAAAGTCCTGAGTATGAGTACAAAGTCCTGAGTATGAGTATTAAGTCCTGAGTACAAGTACAAAGTCCTGAGTACGGGTATTAAGTCCTGAGTATGAGTATTAAGTCCTGAGTACAAGTATTAAGTCCTGAGTACAAGTATTAAGTCCTGAGTATGAGTACAAAGTCCTGAGTATGAGTACAAAGTCCTGAGTATGAGTACAAAGTCCTGAGTATGAGTATTAAGTCCTGAGTACAAGTACAAAGTCCTGAGTACGGGTATTAAGTCCTGAGTACGAGTATTAAGTCCTGAGTATGAGTACAAAGTCCTGAGTATGAGTACAAAGTCCTGAGTATGAGTCCAAAGTCCTGAGTATGAGTACAAAGTCCTGAGTATGAGTATTAAGTCCTGAGTACAAGTACAAAGTCCTGAGTACGAGTATTAAGTCCCGAGTACGAGTATTAAGTCCTGAGTACCCGTATTAAGTCCTGAGTACGAGTATCAAGTCCTGAGTACCAGTATTAAGTCCTGAGTACCCGTATTAAGTCCTGAGTACGAGTATTAAGTCCTGAGTCAGAGTGTACATTAAGTTTGCTTTCTCTGAGTACCACAGTGTGTAGCACAGTGTCCTGTACTTGCGTATGGAGATGGCTATGAGTATAGACTCATATACAGTACTGACAGTACTACAAGTCTGGTTGTCAGTATCGGCCTCAAATTTTAGTACGCTGAAAACATGTATGAGAGGTTTTCAAAGTACTTTCCAGGAGCTTTCTGTGTGGTGTTTACTTTTTCACAGACATTGTGGAACAGTGTTCAAAGAGACAATTAACAGTAAAATGTTTCCATGTGGACAAACTACATTTGACAGTAAAGTGCATTTTGGAATTTGATTTTGGGTGACCATTAATTAGATACTGTATCTAGCATACTAGTTGTCTGTATTTACAGATGACCTCTGACAATATTTAGTGGGCTTCAATTTAATGACATTTTAACTTAACGATGCACCACTTTGCATACTACTGTAACAGTATATATGTGAAGAAGTGCAATATATTTTACTGCATGTTCACACTAATGGGAAATGTTCTGCTGGGTTGCATACATGTACACACTAATGGGAAATGTTCTGCTGGGTTGCATACATGTACACACTAATGGGAAATGTTCTGCTGGGATTTTTGTTTTGGATTATTAGCATTGTATAGATATCCTGGCTGTGTTGCCATGTGCGTATATTTAAAGGTATTTTGAGGAATCACTTGATAAAATTTGCTAATTGTGCTTGTTCTCTCTTGTTACAGAGTTTCTTTGGATCTGAATTTGTAGCCTGGCTGATGAAAGAAGGATTTTGTTTGAACAGACAGCAAGCCGTCATGTTAGGGAAGGATCTTTTAGAAAACGATGTTATAAGACATAGTAAGTATCACTTGTGTTTGGAAGGAATTAGATCATTTTTCTCTGTTTATGGTTTTCATCAAATGTTGCCTGAAAAAGGTGTTGTCTATTCTATTACTCTTAGTATGTTTGAGATGTGATACAGTTTGTCTGAAAAGGACTGCAGGGATTATATTTAAGCTTTTGATTTAATACCTTGGCACCATCCTGTGTTAGTTCAACCCTTGGAGGAAGAAAACCTCTGATTACAACCTGCACCCTCGTTTGTTAAAGAATCACTTTAGCCGCAAAATAAAGTTGATATCTTGTAGACCGTTACAACACACTGTTTTGATCTTTTTGATGTCCTAAAATCTTCCCACTTTAGAATCTACACTGCAGTATGCTTTGAGTGATTCCAATGTAAACATTTCACAACTACCTAGGCACTGAGTCCACTAGTTGACCAATTAACAAACTCTGCCACCTTCTGTCCTTCAAACCCAGTTTTCTCTCTTTTTCTCACTTGTCCAATCTACCACCAAAAGAGATCTTGTGATGATGTAAACATCACATCTAATACTCCTGAATTCTGTCCTCGGCTTTTCGTTGACACTCTTCTTTCTTTCCCTCTTTCCACAGCGACCTTAGACCACCACTTTAAAGATGAACGCCTTCTATATCAGTTTCATCCAAACATGGACAGCCTTAAATTTTCCGACTTGCCAGATTTAGATTTACCGGTCCTCTCAGAAGGAGAGGAGGACAGAGGCAGTTCTCCTCCTAACGGTCTGTCGTCTCCATCTCGGAAGTTATCCAGCAGCAGCTTGAGGAAATTGTCCGATTCCTCCAGAAAGAACTCTGACAGTGTCTCTCCAATGGGTAAAAACTGCTCATCCTGGCCAAGGATTGCAGGTAAGATAATGTGGAAACTCACATCAGGGCTGTCTTTGGGGAGGGGGGGGGAGGGGGAGGGGGAGGAAGCACTGGTGTGTGACCATAACAGAGCAATCTTCATATTGTTATGATGAGTAACGACTCGAGTACATTTCAAAAGGAAAGTGACTGGAAGAAGTCTTTTCTCTAAACTATGAGATTGCTCAGAGTGGTATTCAAATGTTAGAAATGGATGGAGAATGGACAGAAACACCATAATATAATTTATAATTTATTACTTTTGAATAAAATAGGGAAAAGAAGTGTCGCAAATGTAGCTGATTTGGTCATTTTGCAGTCGTGTGTAAGAGCGACAAATGGCAGAAAAATGTGCATCAAATTCATAAATGTCGAAAAGATGACTCGCTGATAATTCTGGAAGATGAAAGCAATTTGACGGTTTTTGACCTTAAGGTGAAGTGATTTGTTACAACTCTGCAAAAGGGATGCCACTCAGCCTAGAATAGAATATGCATGATGAGGTGGTCATACTGTCATTTGAATAATTCTAATTTACAATTAAGGAACAGTTGAATCTATGCCCAAAACACCCTCCGTCCCACAAAAAGAAAATGTAACATCCTTTGTTTCCAAACTCAAACCTCGAGGATGTATCAACCATTAATCTTTGTTCTTCCTGAACGTTGCGAGATCACTGTATTAAAGCAACCGATGGTTTGGGAGAACTAGCATTTTTTTCTCATCGAATATGTTACCTCCAGATTGTGGAAAATGCAAGTGCAACTCAATTAGAAACTTGGAGGAAAATGGAAGGAAATTTTAAGAATAAACTCAATTTGAGAAGAATCCACATCAGTTTATACTCTGAGCTGCTTTCGAGTTTAGCCTGATCCAGTCAGACTCTGTAGTTGTAAATATCAGTCTGGTTAAAAAAAAAAAATCATTGGTAATTACTCCCTGAAAAAAAATGTGACACGAACAAAAACAATATCAAGAACAAACAAACAAACACTGGGAACTGACGATAGCTCGATAATGCGAGAAACTTCCTTGTCATTTAAACTTTGACCTTCATTCGTTAGCTAGACGAGGGTTTCACATTCCAGCTGGAGACAAATGGAAGATTGGAAATGTTTTCTTAGAGATGAGAGATGATTCTCTGATTGAAGTGTAAGGTCAGCTCAGGGGCTCTGTTAGGGTGGTTAAATTTCAGGGACCGTATTAAATATGAATTCTGAGGTTTTCTTTTTTGTTAATTGCAAACTGGAGACTTTCTTTGGCCATGGTTTCTATGCAATCAGTAGTGAAGATGAGGCCTTGCAATATTCATGATGAAAGCCTTCAACACTTATATAAACCAAGAAAAGATGATGTGGATGACTTGTTATGTGTCTTGGAAGTAATTTTTGGGGGTTTGTGACTTTGCAGAGGTGGATGGTGTTAGTTATAATTATCCAGATTGATGCTAAAGGCAATTAGCATTTCTCTCTCTCTCTTTAGATGTCAATGAACTCACTTACTCAGAACAAATAATTAAATTTGTTTCAAAGATGCCATTTATGAGACCTGTTTTTCAAGTTTTTTTTTGAAAAAGGAAACAAATTATAGACTGGAATGAAGATTGGCTGTAAAGTTACAAAGATGATATAAATTTGGTATTAAAGCCATCTGTGGTTAATGATTACCTTTGCTTGCTTCTTTAACTCTTCCTCTCTTTAGAAAAGAACCACAGCTTGCAACGAAACCTCAGCAGTCTTTCGTCTATATCGGACGAAAACTCCAATCTGGACAAAGACAGTGCCTCGGAAGATGGCAGTGACAGATGTTCGCCTATACTGCATCGGAAGTCACCCTCGGTCGTCGACAGTCTCTCCTCGGTAGACCTGTCAGAAAGTGAGGTGGCTGTCCATAAAAATACCGTCGAGGTTGGTATTTAAAAGTTCATGAATTTATTTAAACTTCTGCTGTTGTCTTTGCTTGGACTATGTTTCCTCTTTTTGCATTTATAAGACGCTAACAAAACTAACAAACTAACAAAACTAACAAAAAAAGATTGAGGTCGCTGACATCACACACAAATTGACATCGTTCTTCGTTTATAGGCACTGCCATTAGATATCACAACAAGAACTACACGAGGTGGGGGGGGGGGGGAGGGTGGCCGTTTCACTTAGTTGTG
>JAIPMN010013874.1:13369-25288 GCA_020650975.1 Apostichopus californicus | reverse complement strand
CATCACACACAAATAGACATCGTTCTTCGTTTATAGGCACTGCCATTAGATATCACAACAAGAACTTCACGAGGTGGGGGGGGGGGAGGGTGGCCGTTTCACTTAGTTGTGCTGTTGGAGCTAGTTTTCATATTTTGTATAGACTGCATATAACTGTTGTATATTATCAATGTTCTTTGTATTTTGTATCATTCATTGTATTGCTCACCGCAGATATGTAATTTCCTTCTGGGATTCAATAAAGTTGACTTACTTACTTACTTACTCTTCTTGCATTTATAAGACACTTAACAAACGGTCTTGCTTTGTCAGTGATTACTACGTTTGGTGGACAAGTAGTCAACTGCTCAAGAAAAGTAAATCCTTACGATTCTAGATATATATATCCCCCAGTGCTGAGACAGTCAACAATACATACACATCTTTGTCACGCATATCATAAGTTTGTCGGTTGTCTTCTTCATAGGTTATTCTTGACTAGGTCACTGAGACATTCAACAATACACATCTTTGTCACACATATCATAAATTTTTCGGTTGTCTTCTTCCTAGGTCATAGGTGACTCGGTCGGATACGGTTTCATCGTCAGAGGGGACGGCCCAGTATTTGTCAAAGCTGTGGACCCCGGAGGTCCGGCTGCCGCGGCCGGTCTGAAGGTCGGCCAAATCGTCACGGCTGTCAACGGAATCAACGTACAGAATAAGAACCACAATGAGGTGGCGCAAGTAATTCTCGGACAGCAACAGATTTTGCGCTTGGACGTGTTAGCCAGTTGAAGATTGAATGGGCAATAGAGACCTCTAATGTACATGACTTTATACAGAGATATAAACGATACAATTCGCAGTGAACTATGTCTAGTATGGGCGGAAGTACAAGTGTATTCTTCAAGGAACCCTCGTTGCCATGCTGACAATTTTAAAAAGCCAGGATGACAGACAGTTCCAAGTCGTGTTAGATTTTTCAGGAATGGGAGACGTTTCAGATGTTACTGTTAGTGTAGCTGGTTTACGCCAGAAGCATATAACCGAGGTATCAGCTGGGAGCAAAATGGGGTGTTTGCTTCCGTTCTTACAGTCTGGGAGGATTCTTGGTGGAATTCCTTGAAATAGAGTCTCGATACAACTGAACCTGCATCATGGGAGGTGTGTGGAGCAGCTTACATCTCAAGCTGTCTTTGCTATGCTGTTCAGTGGTCAATAAAGAAGCTTTTGAACTTTGCTTACCATGAGTATAGTCAGTATTGCGAAGTTCGGAACACTGCGAAGTTCGGACACCCCTAAGAAATACACGATTTCACCATGACAACCTATAGCAACAGCCAATTTCACGAAAAATACGAAGCTACAGATACTTTCTCTCCAAAATGACCCGTGTGCAAGTAAGTACTTACATATTTGTCAATAAAATGACGGAGATCTATGAAGTCTGTTATAATTACTGAAAGAGCAACTGCGCCACCAATTTTATCACCAGCGCCACCAATTTTATCACCAGCGCCACACTGTGGGCCGGGTGTCCGAACTTCGCAATACTCTAGCAAAGAAATAACAGTTCCACAATCACGAAGAATCTAGCGCTTCTTGGAATACAACGTGAAAACAGTTTGCAAGAAATAAAGTTTGGCCGTGTATTGTAATATAACACACTTCTCCCACCATATCAAGTATATTTTCAGGTGATTTATACCAGAAGATATAGTTTTGGGGTGTTTTAAGGCTTAGGTGTCCGAACTTCGAAGTGTTCATGCTACTAGTCCATATCCTGAGTACTAGTACAGACACATGTACTCAAGTATTCATATGAGTACAGACTTGAGTACTGCAAGTCTCATTCCTGGAGTACTACTTTCCTTTCTGAGAACCTCTCTACACCAATTTATGTCCTACAAGTAAACCAAGGCCACAGGTTGCTTTGGGTTTACATCAACAGGAGCTGGACTAGGACATAGCTGCTTAGGTTTGACAGGTTTCCTGCTCCAACCTCTCCCATTGGACCAGTCAGCAAATTGGCAGATTCTTGATATCACAAACAAATGAAATGCTAGGTCTATTATCCTTAACAGATTGAGTTTTCTGTTAACATGTTTTTATTACTTTGCGGAGTGCATTTTGGTTGCAAGATAGTAATGAGTAGTTGTCTCACATTTAGCATTATTGCGGTAACTTTAAGTGTCGTACCTCAACAAAATATGGAATGTTAACAACTGGAATACATTTAACGTTCGATGATTCGGGAGTGACTGATCAGAGTATTCATAAAATATTGTGTATAAATACAACTCAACTATTAATAGATGAGGAGGGAAAAAATATTGATATTGTAAATAAATCTGATGAATAGTTTGACTTCCTGAGTGACAGTGACACCTTGCCAATAAGTGTCACTATGTGACAATGTGTCAATATACGAAATAAAGCATCAATAAGCAACACTGTCACGCTGTGACACTCAGTGACATAATGTCAATGTGTGACTCTGTGTCAATAGCTGATACCGCACCAGTCATGTTACTCTGTCAGTATGTGACACCATGCCACCTACTTGACAGTGACTAATCCTCATCATAAAAATATAACACAAAATTTGTAAATTTTCCTCAATTTTGGAATATATTGGTAAAGAATAGATATGATATGTAATGCCTTTTCCTTCTTGGAATAGCCATTTTTGAGATTGATTTTAAAATATTATTGAGGTATTCAGAAAAATTAATGAAATTTCCCCCAAAACAATATTTGTTGTTGGGCAGAAGAAAGGGTGATAAGGCACTTTGATGCATCGTTCACCGGTAGAACCTCTACATTAATGTGATGGTGAATGGTATAAAGTAAAGAGCCACTTACGGATAAATGTTACGTTGATTGGATAAATGTGCATATTTAGATGGAATGTTTTTAATAAGTCTCACAGAAATTTAAGAAACTGATAACTAGTTGCAGCTCCATATATTCAGCTTTTGTATTCATGTGTGACGACTGCAATAAAAAGCAAAAGCATTATCAAATGGATAAATTTTACACGGTTTGTTCGCCTTAAACACAAATTTCACAGTTTGTGGAAGGAAGAAATCACAAAATAGTAGTGTTATATTTCAAGATATTGGACAAGTTGGTTAATATATTAATAATAATCTTAATTTGCATGTTTGCCACTTGTCCCCATTGTACTGAAAATGATGTAATCAATACAATGGGATTGCTCGTGGACAGGAGGGAATCCTAAACAATCATTTTGTTTTAGTTGTAGTAAATTATGGAAGAAACCTGTGATATTAATGCAGCTTGTTATCGTGACTCCGGGGCGTTTCCAGGATTTTAAAGAGGATGGAGGGATGGAGAGGCCATGTTGTCAATGAAGTCACCCCCCTGTTGAGGGTCCTGGTGGGGGTACCTTCCCCTCCCACCGAAAGAGGCATATTTAAGTGATAGGTATATGGTCTGTTATTAGATCTATGCCCAAGGTAGTACTAATAACTACTTTGTTTTTAACAATTGTTTTTCTTGGTTTGGCAAAATGAGGGGTGGGGGAGGCAGGGGATGATGTGCCCCCTCCTGGATTGGCACATTTGACTCTTATTTAAGTTTTGATTCAATTAATACAAAAGTATCATAAAATTGATTAGTTCCTTATGATCAATGCTAATGTCAAAATATCTACGCAATGAAGTTTTGTGAATTGAATGAATTTTACCCATTGATAAATGTTCAAATGGTGAACAAAATATGTCCAGCAATAACCATTATGTTTGGTTAAGTTGAAAAATCAACTTTAAAAAAATTCTTTTAATTTTTTTTTTTTTTTATATATTTAAACTTCATGAGAAAAGTGCCTTTTTCCAAAAACTTAACAGACGGAAAAAAGAAGAAAGGAAAAAAAAAAATTATAATTTTTACTATCTCAGTGCAGTGGCTTGAAAATTGGATTACCTAGCCATTGTGTTTCAGGAAAGTTGGTATGGAGTTGAATACCTCAAATAATGTGTAAACTGGGAAACTGGATCAAATTAAAAATCAAACCATTGTGTGCCATCATCGTAATAAACAATTTCTTATTTGTTTTCTCTCATTTCTTTTTGTAATAGGAAGACGTCAGGATTGTACATAGGAACAGAGAATTATGGGGTTTCTTTTTTTTTTAATCAAATACTGTGAATAAAGATTGTTATTTCAATCAGTTTTATGATGTTGAAAAACAGTTACAGAAATGTGTCAAAGTGGTAATTATTAAAGATAGTTGAATAAGCAATGAGTGGATAGGGTAATGTTTGAAAAAGTAAATTAAACATTTTTCTTGGGGTGTCGTTGATAAATCTCAAAATGTTATACTCAACATGAAAATCAATTTACTGATAAAAGAAGAAGGAAAGAAATAGACAAAAAAATGACTATAAATCAAATTAAATTTGTGATCGTGAAGTTAAAGCTGTTTGTGTTGCTTCAAGTAAATCAAGGAATGTTATCATGTGTTGTCAAAAGATCTGTCTTTTAGAGGAAGTGTGAAGTACCTAAAAGGTATGAATAATTAATCTTAGACTATTCTGTTAAAAAAGGGTAAAAACCTAATTAAAACTTGATTCTTTGTTGGCTCCATTGTAAATAATAACTGGATGCCTTCGACTTCATGAAAAGTTGTCATTAGTACCCAAAATTTGACTGTTTTAAACTTGCTCGAGTTATAAGAAGCATTTTCCAGGATATTCTGATCAGGCAATTGAAGTAACAGACAAGAGTGTTGGATTGCAACAGATAGCGGTTGAAAACATGTCTCAGGAAAAATGTCTTGAGGTAAACTTTAATAATCTTGTCGAAATTAGATCAGTAGTAAATCATTATTTGGCTTTCTGGCATATCGGGGGGGGGGGGGGTTGGGGGGGGCACTTCTCTAGCCTTATCCATGCAGTCAAATACCAAGTGCAAACCTGTTTTTCACTTGAAATGAATGTCTTTAAGGTGAAGTGATTAAATGTTTAAAGTCAGGAGTAAATGATGAATGTGCATCTGAAAGAGATAATCCAGATTGGACAGTCACCGATAACGGCTGGCATGAAAGTTGGGTAATGGGTCAGAAAGGTGAGGTGGGGGTGGGAGAGTGGTTTTGGGGGTGATCATTGCCAGCTGAACAATACTTTTTGCTTGAGAATTTATTGAAAATCTGTTACATATTTATAACTCTATTGTACATTATATATATATGGATAAAATTCTCATTGTCAGTTATCCATTTACACAATTTTTTTTCCCATTTGCAATTCAATAAACACTTTTTGAAACTGATTTTAAAAACTCTTCCATTGTGTTGTTTCTTTGTTTTTCTTTACTATATTTCAATCCATGAATCCACGGAGGGAGAGAAATTAGAATAATTCTCACAAACAGATGCATTTTGATGAAATTGTAAATACAGCTAACATTGACAACAAAACCGACAATTTTACATATGTCAGGTTTTTAGGGATAAAACAAGAAGAAGATTATAAAAGCTACAAAGCAAAGCATTTTCCCAGATAACATCGCAGACCCTCTACTGAGATCCAACTTCTGGAGGAGTTGAAGGATTACATCCAATCAATCATATCTCAAGATATTGAGATGACGTTTTCAGCTAGCAGTGGAATATTTTCCTCTTCAATTTAAGGTTTACATCCTGTGCCACTAGAATATGCCATTAACACCACCAGGGACCTTACTTTACCATATGCATGTGCACTCCCCACCACCCCCCCGCCCCATTTTTAACCAGAACATTGAAATATGGTACATCTGCCAGGCAATGTTCACAGAGGCCCCTTAAACTTACTCCAATCTCCCAATTGTACAATCCAGCACAGGAAAAAGGTAAAATGGTAATGTTTTAACAATTAGATGCTTGATATGGTTCCTTGCCCATTCGGAATCATTTATTCATGATATTCATACCTTGATAGAGCATCTGTGGGCATGTCTGTCCTAAGAGAAAAGACCAATGAGATTAAAAATTTCCACCAAGGCTGCGGGTTAGAAGCACAACATGGAAAGAATTTAGATGAAGGCTTTTGTCTCGCAATTTGAAAATAGTATTCTTAAGAAGCGTGGTGGCCAATTGGCTAAGGCGTCGGACTTGTGATCCAAGGGCAGCTGGTTTAATTAACACCTGCCCAGTTCATTACGTTGTCCTTGGGCAAGATGCTTAATCTCAATTGCCTCCAGTGGCGGACTGGCCACACGGGCATTTGGGCAATGCCCGGTGGGCCAGGGAGTCTGGTAAAAATTACAGCCCATTTTCACAGTAGAATACAGACGGGCTGTGTAGAAATATATTTTTAACTGTGGGAATCAGCTGATGAAATCACCATGTTAGTTAGTCTGTTAGTTGTAACAAAAGAACGTGCTATTGGCAAGCCGTACGTGCTAATATTTTTACGACAAGATATACAACTACGGTGACCAATGCATTCTGACATTTACATAGCATCGGCAGAGAATACATATTTTATAAATCTGCACCTCGTCCTCCAGAAAGCGAAGTAAAACAAGAGCCCAAGGGCACTGTGGTTCCTTGCGTAGGGGTATATGACAATACACATAATATTATCATCGCAAGATTGGGCTTAAATAGTCCAAGTAATTGTGGTCCTACATGTACCCATAAAGTGACCAACACTATAGCCAACACTTTTGTGATCACAAATTGTAATCGGATTTTTGATTGGAAGGCACTTTTGAGATCTGAATATGGCGTCCAAAATGTAAGAAATATAAGGTCACCTACATGCGGGTCAACAAATATGATAACATTGGTGACCTCAGATCACATGACCGTTAAGTTTGAAAATGTTCCACCACCCCATTCACAACTTGTCCCAAAATATACATTGTGTCATACCTTGGCACTAGGAGTTAATTGCATTAAATGTCTAAAAAATAACTTTGAACTTGTATAACTTCACACACAAAGGTCACCTGGGGCTCAACCCATTGACATTTTTGATCAATGACACCTAAATAGAGCATCAAAACTGTAAGAATTCAAACATTTTTTCTTTACCCATTTTCTCCCCCCAAAATACTATTTTTTTAACATTAATTGACCTTTGGTGACCTTGGATCACATGACCGTTAAGTTTGAAAATATTCCCCTATACCATTCGCAACTTGTCCCAAAATATCAACTGTTGGCACTGGGAGTTATTGCACTAAATGTCTGAAAATTAACTTTGACCTCATATAACTTCACACAAAAAGGTCCCCTAGGTCAACCCATTGACATTTTTGATTAGTGGGACGTGAATATAGCATTAAAACTATAAAAATTCAAACATTTTTTTCTTTGCCCATTTTCTCCCCCCAAAATACTAGTTTTTTAACATTAATTGACCTTTGGTGACCTCGGATCACATCAACGTTAAGTTTGAAAATATTCCTCTATACCATTTGCAACTTGTCCCAAAATATCAACCATGTCACACCTTGGCACTGGGAGTTATTGCATTAAATGTCTGAAAATTAACTTTGACCTTGTATAACTTCGCACCCAAAGGTCACACAGGGGTCAACCTATTGACATTTATGATCAGAAGGTACCTTTGACATCTGAAAATAGCATCAAAACTGTAAAAATCCCCAAAACACTTAAAGGTCACCAGAGGTCAAATTGAGGTCAAGGGTCACCCAGATGCGGGTCGACAATTGGATTACATTGAAGCAATTCCCAACCTTAACTGACAATTCGTTCTCAAGTTATCGCAACAATGCTTGTTTGTTAACATTAATTGACCTTTGGTGACCTTGGATCACATGACCGTTAGGTTTGAAAATATTCCCCTATACCATTCGCAACTTGTCCCAAAATATCAACCGTGTCACACCTTGGCAATGGGAGTTATTGCACTAAATGTCTGAAAATTAACTTTGACCTCATATAACTTCACACACACAGGTCACCTGGGGTCAACCATTTGACCTTTTTGATCGGTGAGACGTGAATATAGCATCAAAACTATAAATATTCAAACATTTTTTCTTTGCCCATTTTCACCCCTCAAAATACTAGTTTTTTTAACATTAATTGACCTTTGGTGACCTCAGATCACATGACCGTTAAGTTTGAAAATATTCCTCTATACCATTTGCAACTTGTCCCAAAATATCAACTGTGTCACACCTTGGCACTGGGAGTTATTGCATTAAATGTCTGAAAATTAACTTTGACCTTGTATAACTTCACACACAAAGGTCACCCGGGTGTCAACCCGTTGACATTTTTATCGGAAGGTACCTTTGATATCCAAATCTAGCATCAAAACCAAACATTTTCTTTTTTTGCTCGTTTTCTCCCAAAATAAGCACATTTTTTCTAATGTGACCTTTGACCTTTTGACATTGGTTTCAGATGTAGTTTGATCTCCTGATTCCAAAAATCAACATGACAAGTATGTACAGCCATGCTAACTCTGACCGAAAACTTTGACCCCATATAACTTCGCACAAAGGTCACACGGGGGTCAACCTTGTGATATTTATGATCGGAAGGTACCTTTGAAATCTGAAAATAGCATCGAAACTGTAAAAATCCCCAAAACACTTAAAGGTCACCAGAGGTCAAATTTAGGTCACGGGTCACCCAGATGCGGGTCGACAATTGGATTACATTGAAACAACTCCCAACCCTAACGGACAATTCGTTCTCAAGTTATCGCAAAAATACTTGTTTTTTAACATTAATTGACCTTGGGTGACCTTAGATCACATGCATGTTAAGTTCCAAAATGTTCCAAAACCAGTTCACAACTTGTCCCAAAATATCAACCTTGTCGCACATTGGCACTGGGAGTTATTGCAGTTTTAATATTTTGGGTTTTTGGACCATAACTGACCTTTGTGAAAACCAAAAACAATAGGGCACACCTTCTCCATATGGCGGATCTATAGTCCAAGTTTGGCCTCAATCCAACTTTCCCTTATTGAGATAGAGCGTACCCAAGCAAGTGTCACAGACGCACACACAGACACGCCAACCTGACTACATAGGTTCCTTTTGCTAAAGCAAGGAACCAAAAAGGTAAAATCTTATTTGATTATTTGGATATCACTCAGTAGCTAAGTCCTGAGAGATTATGTATGAATAAAAATGACCCACATACAGTAGGGTGTTTGTTCAATGACACAAGAACATCTTGAGGCGTTCATGTTGATGTCTGTGGAAAAAGGGATCTTGGCCAAACTTGACACTAAAAATATCATTGATGGTGTTGCTGCCAGAAGCAGCACACTGCGTAGGCTCCTACTCTCGGAGACATGACACGTGCTAGTGTTATTGAACATGTATGTTTTAGTGGATTTTATTACGGTTTTTTCCCTTTTTTTTCAAGCGAGTTGTCACAAAATGCTTGATAAACTAAATAAAATCCAGTCTAAAACATATAATTTTGTATATTTTTGTTACGTTTTTAAATTTTCTCAGTTTAATCAAGTGTTGCTTCTGGAAACTTATTCTTGGGTCTTTTTGATAGGATTATTGTAACCTACAAAATTGAGAAATATAGCACCATTTTGCATGTAGGCATTCCTTAACTTCAAAAATCTTAGTGGGACACCCACTCCCCTTAAACCCCTCCCCAGGACGGCGATCACTATGTAAGTAACATATCAATGAATAACGGGCCGGTCTAGGTGAAAAATGCCCGGGCCGGTTTTAAGACCCAGTCTGCCCCTGATTGCCGCTCACACCCAGGGGTTAAATGGTTACCTGTGAGGTAACTTGTAATGGGGGCAGTAGTTAACTGCAGCCGACTGGAGGGATTGTCTCTGGAACAGATCATCATTTACCAGGGTTAATATAACTTCTGTAAAGCGCTTTGAAAACTAACGCTGGTATAAAGCGCTATATAATTCGGATATTATTATTATTCTGCATTGAGCGTAGTTAATTATTGAAAGATGTACAAATTTGGGATAGGCAAGTTTTATTTGAAATATTGAGCAAAGCTGAAAATAAAGGAAAAAAAATTGTAACTTGCTTAAATTGTATGTGATTAATACCACAATTCATGATGAAAGTGAGAATGAAGACAAAAGCTTATAATTGAAAGAGTTTCGTTAATTTATCTGCTGATAAAGGTTCTGAAAGTCATTGAAACAAGGTTGTCTGCTTTTGATCAATTGCAATTTTATTTTCAATCAACCTTCCTGCAGTCCATTTGCGGGCAAGTTATTGGAAAACAGCTTACCATACTCCTTGAGAAAATGTCTGATTGCATTGAAGTTACATGTAGGTACACAATACCACCCCCTCCCCCATGAAGATAATGAACTTCATAGTTTTTAGTATGAAATAATATTAATTTTACAAAGGTTCAAGAAAGAGGGTACGTTACAACACTTACCAAGGTATACACATTACACACTCTGCCATTAAAACACATTTCCATTTACAATATTTTCTGCATATTCTACAACGGTTTTCTATTCTCCCACCCCCCCACCACCTCCCCTCAATCTTGACAAGGTTTGTTAGACCCATACAATATATCTCTGCTGCTCAAAGATTGCACATGGTATTCCCTGAGTCGTAGTCAGTGGAACCATTCCAAGGTGGAGTGAAGTCACCATCAATAATTTACCCGAATTGTGTCAGTTTCACCCCAGACGATGTATGATCTACATCAGACAAAACTTCCAAAACTTATTAGAATTCATTTTATGCAAGAAATGACTCCATACAAAACTGTAATCTCATGATTTCCAAATTCCTCACTACCCCTCTACCACCCCCTCCCCATACACACACCCTCTCCCCATACACACATACAGCATATATATTACTTTCCATAAACATTATGAAGGATAAAAGTGTCAGTTGGTTATATAAGCTGATTCCCACAACTTGGCTGTATTGTCCACTGCACAAACAATGACTACAAAAGTACTATTAAATAGAAGAAAACGAGCCCAAAAAACTAAACAAAAAACAAATGATCAAAGCACAGGAAACAATAATGAAGAAACAAAACATTTTATCACGGAGAGGGAGTGTGAATATAGACTCCCAATTTTTACTTTCATGTTACATTCAGTTTGACTCACAGAGTACATATAACACAAATAAAATACCGTTACATTCAATAACAATCATATCGCAGCATAAACGTAAGTATCCTAGAAAAACAGAGATAACAAATGGAAAAAAGATAAAAAACATTGTAAATATCAACAGATAACAATCCAATAGAGAAGCCCTCTATGCATTTCAGATTCCACAAATTAATTATATTGGCAACAAAATTATGACTTGAGGGAAAAGATCTATTTCTGAGATGTATCTGGTCATCCCAATTCAAAAAGTTTGCTCCATGGCATTGGTTTAATGTCAAATTGTAAAAGTAAACCTGAAATTAAAAGCAATCCTCTCGAGTGAGTTTAGTTAATAAGATAACCAAATTAGATACTAAAATAGAATATGAACATTAGTAAAATCCATTTCGGTCTGATACAAAATCCTGCAATTTTTACCGTTCATTCATCCTTCCAATATATCTTCATGCCGAGGGTGAATCCTGGGAGGGGACCAGAAGTGCCAAAAAGGTCCCCCTTTTTGTTTGGCAATAACAATTAGCTGCAGGCGTAAGTTTGCTCAAAGGAGATAAATAGTGGAAAAATTGAGCAAGCTCCGTGGACATGCATTCCCCTACCAATTTTTTCTCATGCACCCATATTTTGGTGGCAATTTTTCGGCATCTAACATATTTCTCTCTCGGGCCATCTTCCATGCAATCTGGCATTTGACACTACATATATTTGTACCCATGAGCCAAATATCATGGATCAAGGGTGTAGGAACCGGTGGGGCTGGGGGGCGCCAGCCCCCCAGTGAAAAATATGGTGGGGCGGAAGTATCATTCTGCCCCCCCGCTCCGCAAGTCAGAAAACCCCTTTTTCATT
>JAIPMN010013874.1:0-13359 GCA_020650975.1 Apostichopus californicus | reverse complement strand
AAATTGCATCTAAGGCCAGGTGAAAATGCAAAATTATTTACAAAATGGCCGGCCATCAGTCTTCAGCCCCCCCTCCCCACTCAAAAGTACCTTCCTACACCACTGTCATGCATAATATGAAACACTACAAACCTACATGTTATAATACATGAAAAATCTCTTTTCTCTTCATTAGCAAAAAAAAAACAAAACACATTTCCCATCAGTATCACTACATGATGCAAGATTAATGTCAACATTCTCACATTCAAAATACACTACAGAAGTCAATCCCAACAATTATCTAATGAGAATTATCTCTCAGATCAAACTTCCATATTATTGGTAATAACATAAATTACAAATAGAGCAAACTGTAATTCTCTACCCGTAGAATTCAATGTTGTGTAACCTACAGAGTTTATTTAACACAAGATTGCATAGCAACCAAACTAAATACACCAACCTTTTCCCTTTTTGCATCAAGCGATGGTTAATGAAAAAAATAGCTAATAGTTAATGAGAAAAACAAATTAATGAGAATTCTCATCATTTTGTCACCCAGACACTTTTTAATATCTGATTTATCACATGCAAACACTCTTTTGAAATAAATTTTGGGCTAGTGGAGACACCCAGTTTGGCCTATTCTCTATGAATACCATAAAATACAGTACCGTTCATCCCACAGTTGTATTGTCTGTATAAGTATCCTGTGTCTGTTAGATAGTTGTTCGGAACTGTACACAGGGTGTGGAACCAAAAGGCGGATATTCAAAAAATGGGGTGTTTCCCAGGGAATGTTGAAACCATCTCCTACATGAGGTGGGGGAGGGTGGGAGGGGGGTGGTCCTGGGCGTCCTCTCTGTCCTCAAAATAAAAGGTTACATGTGATATGGTGCACCCTGAGGCATACTTAGACTATATATTAGGTCATAACTAAGTCTATACACGATGTGGGTTTTACAGATATTTGTTTGAGATTGAATAGGGGAGAGAAGCAGAGTGTAGATTCCCCACACATCCCCTGGATCTGTACCCACACACCCCATGGATCTGTGCCCACAAAACCCCTGGATTTGTACCCACACACCCCTGCATCTGGATCTGTGCCCACACACCCCCTGGATCTGTACCACACACCCCTGGATCTGTACCCACACACCCCCTGCATCTGTGACTACACATCCCCTGGATCTGTACCACACACCCCTGGATCTGTACCCACACACCCCTGGATCTGGATCTGTACCCACACAGCCCCTGCATCTGTGACTACACATCCCCTGGATCTGTACCACACACCCCTGGATCTGTACCCACACATCCCATTGATCTGTGACCACACACCCCCTGCGTCTGGATCTGTACCCACACACCAACTGGATCTGGACCCACAAAACCCCTGGATTTGTACCCACACACCCCCTGGATCTATGACCACACATCCCATTGATCTGTGACCACACACCCCCTGGATCTGTACCCACACACCCCCTGGATCTGGACCCACACACCCCCTGGATCTGGATCTGTGCCCACACACCCCCTGGATCTGTGACCACACATCCCGTGGATCTGTGCCCACACACCCCCTGGGTCTGGATCTGTACCCACACACCCCCTGGATCTGTTTTGAATCATATTCAACAATGGTCAAGTCCAGTGGACAGTTTTAATATTAAAATCACTCTCCAAAATGAAACCTGATAACGAATAACAACATTACTGTAGAAGAACATAAAGGTGACATAATATAAATCTATGTTGTTCTATAGCTTTTTATCAAGATAACAGGTCATGGAGTAAATCTGGTGTTGGTTTTTTTTCTTCTCACTAATTTTACTAAATTTGTTCTGGTAGTAGTCTCTATGATTTTTTCAGGTTGGCTTCCATTTCAGTGTAAAACTGCAGCTGCAGCTATTAAAAATATACTAAAGTAAAAAAAAAATCATGATTTAAATTCACTAAAACTAATACTTTGCCAGCAAAATGTTATGTAAATAATTATGGATCAATTACTGAATTTCTCTTTCCGTTTTTCATACTAGTATTGCGTGCAAGCATTGAGAAAATTTGACACATCTTTTTCTTTTAATTATTTGAAATGGAACTAGAATAATTTTATAGCTATCGAAATATACTACATTTGCTCGGGTTTCACCACGAAATACCTTCACAGACTTTACCAAAAGCAATACAAAGCACTTTTTGTCCTGACAACTGCTGACACATTTTCTGCGCTCAGCGTTGACCGATTTTGTTCTCAATATCTTAAAGGATGGCTGAAGTGGATTTAGCCAGATTCAGACGAGGGGCCAACCATTTATCCTAACACTAACATCACCAAATCACACCAACCAATGACTCTTGTTCAGGTCCTGCTTATAGACATCTGTGTTGTTGAAATACACTGATTAGGTGTTGGAGGACCCTCCAGTCTCCAAATCTAGACATGTGCAAGTCATCTAACAACTACTATAAAAGAACTGACTATTTTGCAAAAAGGAAGATTTCTGTCTTTTAAGACATTTGCTTCTGTTGCACAATAATGGAAGACAACAACAATACATTTAAAACAAAAAGATAAAACAGATATTACAACAACAATTTCAAAATCAATCAAGGTCCTGTTATGAGATGTCCCGGCAATAATGCTGACCCGGTCCATCGTCGGCCTTTCCTCGGACCAGATGTTCAAATTGCACTTTTTATATTTGTCATTTTAGGGAAAGATGGTATCGTCCGTTCACTTGACGTGACTCTTGGGCCTCTTCTGTAAACTGAAGGCATAAATCCCAAAGTGAACGCACAACTGACGAACCTGTTGAGATATAGAAGATTAAAGAACTTTTTCAACAATCACTTCTTCAACAATCACTTCTATTTCCTTATTTCAAAATTTGAATCCATGTTAATATAAACACACCTCAGTCAATCTTATATACTGTATCTTCACACCCTCTTTGGGTACTGTTGGAATCCCAGCCAATCCAAAGCTCAGAACAATAAAGTGAACAAGCAAGCAAAACCAAACATATTGCTGTCAGTGTGCAACTTTCTTACAACACACCTGCTTGCTTCAGCTTAATATTATTTGGTACTATCTGTGACAATTTCAATTATCAATATCTTGTTAGTGCTGTCTGAATAACAAAGTACAATTTAAATAACATTTAACTAACATTTTAAAACAAGACTAGTATTTCCTTTAATGTTATAAAACTTATAGCAAGTTGATGTGCTTGAAATGTAAACTTCTTCTCCTACAATCTTCCAAGTTGGAAAAGAACCAATATCGACATTTTTAAATAATGTCTCTTTGACCTCGTCACAAAATGTTTAACTTTGGAACAGTACTCTTGTTATTAACTTACCACGCAGATTCCGTAATGCATGTGAACGATTAATATTAGGAAAAATACTGCGTACAGGACGTAGAGTTCTTGATGACCCAAATCCGTTATGCAGCAGACAAAGGCAGAAACCGTGTAGAGCAGGAGAAGCCAATTAAAACATGGCGCCCTCGAATCTGTCATTTGGCTGATGATGAGTCGACACTGTAGAAACACAACAAACAAGTGAATGAAACCACTCACCATAGCAACCAATGATAACAGACTGAATGCACACTGCCCAACTCACCATAGCAACCAATGATAACAGACTGAATGCATTCTGGCAACTCACCATAGCAACAATGATAACAGACTGAATGTACACTGGCAACTCACCATAGCAACCAATGATAACAGACTGAATGCACACTGCCCAACTCACCATAGCAACGATGATAACAGACTGAATGCACACTGGCAACTCACCATAGCAACAATGATAACAGACTGACTTCACACTGGCAACTCACCATAGCAACAATGATAGCAGACTGAATGCACACTGCCCAACTCACCATAGCAACCAATGATAACAGACTGAATGCACACTGGCAACTCACCATAGCAACCAATTATAACAGGCTGACTGCACACTGCCCAACTCACCATAGCAACCAATGATAACAGACTGAATGCACACTGGCAACTCACCATAGCAACCAATGATAACAGACTGAATGCACACTGGCAACTCACCATAGCAACCAATGATAATACTGACTTCACACTGCTTAACTCACCCATAGCAACCAATGATAACAGACTGACTACACACTGCCCAACTCACCATAGCAACCAATGATAACAGACTGACTTCACACTGCCCAACTCACCATAGCAACGAATGATAACAGGCTGACAGCACACTGCCCAACTCACCATAGCAACGAATGATAACAGGCTGCCAGCACACTGCCCAATTCACCATTGGAACCAGTGCTAACAGGCTGAATGCACACTGGCAACTCACCCATGGCATTCAATGATAACAGGCTGAATGCACACTGCCCAACTCACCATAGCAACCAATGATAACAGGCTGACAGCACACTGCCCAATTCACCATTGGAACCAATGATAACAGGCTGACTCCACACTGCCCACATTGTTATGTAACAGAACTCAGCTTTACAGTCTCAACATGGAAACTGTTGGTTACTCTGGCAGCTGTTGAAGATTTTGCAAATTTGACATTGTGTCAGCTTCAGTCAGGAGACCTCAACTTGAAGCATCTTCCTGACTGGGGGAGCTGTTCATGACTACAACTGCAGTTTTAACAAATCTCAGAAATTAACAAATCTCAGACTAATCTCAGAGTAGTATCTGCCTGTGCCCTGAACAAGCATCAGTCTTTAGCAGAAACAGAGATTGCTTATGCTTATCAGTTACTCAATGTTGGAGAGTGGGGGGGGGGGTGGGGGAAGAGTCAGTTGTACCTCTCTGGGTCTTCATGAATAAATTACGTCAAGGCAGTCAGTCAAGTTGTGTTGGGTTTTTGATCAATAAAAGCAGTGTACCGCAGGCGTTACACCTGACTGGTATCTTTGTGTAGATAATCAAATTCATAAACCTTTGGACTAAGGTAACTATCTTTGAGTTACTATCATTTTGAAAGAAACAGCAGTAAAAAGAAACTTCAAAATTTATGATTATGATACTGATTTTAATAAATGTTTTCCAATTACTTAGACAAAGGAGAGAGGCCTTTAAAAGTACACCTGTAGAAAAAAATTCTGATAACAAATATCATACAATGTAAATTGGTTATAATGTTGTGATAAATGAAACTAGACGACTCTTTTTCAAACCTATAGACATTTGAAAAAAAAGAAAGGCAATTGTCCCTTTCTTTATGCAACACTTCATCCACAGATGAGCAACATAGTTTGTGGTTCTAAAAGCAAAGATTCATACCGTAATGTTAGATAGCACCAGTGCAAAGGTTAAACAATATGTCCGGACATCTCTCTCCATAACATCTGAAGGTGAAAAGAGTCCCCACGCAAAGGAAGTCAAAAACAGCAGTAATACAGGGAACATAGGTTCAGCTGCATCATAGAAGCTTCGGTTCCTGCCAGCTCCATCTCTGTAGCTCCTGAAAGAGAGATAAATGATTGAAAACAAAGTTTTGGCAATCAGTCCAGCGTCATGAAAAATAGCAAAAAACAGCAAAACCTTCCGCATTATCTTGTTCTTCAAAAGTCATCAATATCTCATCTAATATTGTTCTATATTTTAAAATTTGGCGAGTGAACCTTTCAATTTGGCGGTGAGAAATTGAGCTGCACTTGCCACGTGACGAGAACCTTTCTCAACAACCTGTGAAGTTGTGATAAGCAGGGAATGATTTAGTGTTCATATTTAGTGTAGCATTTATGAGAGCCTCTTCACTTTGTGATCTTATACTAAATACTTTGGTGTCTGTGTACAAAAGCGGCTGTACATACATCTTTCACGTTGTACAATGGCAGTTTGACCAAGTTTCATAGCATTTTGCAAGGTGAAACTACTGGATGACATAAGAGCAAGGGAGTCCACAGGACAAGCTATTTACTACTGGATAAATAATTCCCTGATATGACCTACAGGCAAGAGAGTCCACGGGATCGCCTTACAAGCTATTTACTACTGGATAAATAATTCCCTGATATGACCTACGAGCAATAGAGTCCACGGGATCTCCTTACAAGCTATTTACTACTGGATAAATAATTCCCTGATATGACCTACGAGCAAGAGCGTCCACGGGATCGCCTTACAAGCTATCTACTACTGGATAAATAATTCCCTGATATGACCTACAGGCAAGAGAGTCCACGGGATCACCTTACAAGCTCTCTACTACTGGATAAATAATTCCCTGATATGACCTACGAGCAAGAGAGTCCACGGGATCGCCTTACAAGCTATTTACTACTGGATAAATAATTCCCTGATATGACCTACGAGCAAGTGAGTCCACGGGATCGCCTTACAAGCTATTTATTACGGGATAAATAATTCCCTGATATGACCTACGAGCAAGAGAGTCCACGGGATCGCCTTACAAGCTATTTACTACCGGATAAATAATTCCCTGATATGACCTACGAGCAAGAGAGTCCACGGGATCGCCTTACAAGCTCTCTACTACTGGATAAATAATTCCCTGATATGACCTACGAGCAAGTGAGTCCACGGGATCGCCTTACAAGCTCTCTACTACTGGATAAATAATTCCCTGATATGACCTACGAGCAAGAGAGTCCACGGGATCGCCTTACAAGCTATTTACTACCGGATAAATAATTCCCTGATATGACCTACGAGCAAGAGAGTCCACGGGATCGCCTTACAAGCTCTTTACTACTGGATAAATAATTCCCTGATATGACCTACGAGCAAGAGAGTCCACGGGATCGCCTTACAAGCTATTTACTACCGGATAAATAATTCCCTGATATGACCTACGAGCAAGAGAGTCCACGGGATCGCCTTACAAGCTCTCTACTACTGGATAAATAATTCCCTGATATGACCTACGAGCAAGAGAGTCCACGGGATTGCCTTACAAGCTATTTATTACTGGATATTAAAAATTTTCTGATATGACCTACAAGCAAGAGAGTCCACGCGATCGCCTTACAAGCTATTTACTACTGGATAAATAATTCCCTGATATGACCTACCAGCAAGAGAGTCCACATGATTGCAAAACAAGCTATTCATTACCATTTAATGCTAATTCAATGCATGGTACTGATGTCTAACAGACAAGTAAACCTAATGGCCTTATCATATAAACACCATACAATAAAAATATTTAAAAAATATTTTATCGAGCTTCATAAAAATAAATTAATAAAATAGTGGAAAATAATGCATCTTACTTGTATATATTATAAATACTTTGTGGTAGGGCTTGCAGGAAGAAACCGACTGCAACGAGAAAGAACGACAAATGATCATAACTCAATAAAAAGTGAAAGAAAACATTCATGAGGTATCTTAAAATGTTCCTGATGCAATATTCTACAAACTGCAGATAGAGGGATTACGTTTAAGAATGCAAATCAAGCCAGTCCTCAACTTAGATTTGGAGTTGCAAATTCCATGTTGAACTCATTTTTAACTTTTTTTTTAACATTTTTAACTAATGTTTTAACTCATGTTTAACTAATCCAAAGCTCACCTACAGGTCACAACATTGCAACAATCACAGCACTGACAAAATGTTGACGTTGGCATACACCGATGACTGTCTTACAGGATTATAAGTGCAACTGTAAGACAGTTCTTAACATTGTACTCACAGGTAATTGTGTGTTTGGTATCAACCAGTCCTGAGGAATTTCTTCTATTCATTACAAAACATAATTACAGTTGAAGTTCACATTTTATAACAACCACAAAATTATATTCTTAACGATTTTTGTGTTGAATTATTAAAGGAAGATACACATTTGGGAATCTTCTTTTGGTGAAAGCTTCTTTTATACCTAGAAATCAGAATTCGTCTCCTTAGAATAGATTCTATAAAATCTCAGATACATTCTGTTCTGATGACTCACTATCTGGCTTATAGATCGTATGAAAGAACCACCGAACACAACTGAAGAGATGCAGAGACATAACTTTTTCCATCAAATTTTACATAAGCCATTTATTATATTGATGAAAATGACTGTGGGCTACGCCCTCCTCACTCACCAAATACTGCTACTAGGAATAAATAATTGAACTGAAGGCCAAAGTATGTATGTCCCTTCCAGATCTCAAAGCCGAAGACTCCAGTCAAAATGTAGACAATACCCATGGCCTGGGAAATCAAAAAAACAATCTTTGGATTTGTATATCAACCTTAATTTTTTTTGCATACAGCTTTTAACTTTGCTCACCATTGACTTTCTTTCTTTTGTTTAATTGTAAACGAAAAAGAATGAAATACAGATATCTGGATGTTCATTTTGAATTGTACATTGTGAATCCCTAAATACGAGAGTAGACTGTGTCCTCAATCTATGAGCACACAATGATACCAGAATATTATTAATCTGTAGCTAGATAATTATACTTGGTAAATTCACTGGTAAAGGGGATTTCCATCTCGAAAGAGAGAAATTGCTTTACATAAGTTGTATTTTCTTCTTTAAGCACTTCACCTTGCACACATATGAAAGTTTTGCTTCTTACAGGTCTCTAGCATTGCTTAGACACATGCTACCTTTTCTAATTATCTTCGATGTTCCATATTTATATTAATTAGATAATTTTACTCGTACTGACATTTCTTGACAGTACTTGTTCTGATTATGTAGTCTAATACATGTACAAATAATACATTGGAAGATAGAATTCTCCGGGCACTGAGCACTGTTTACGATATTCCTGATACTTACAAGTTGTGCGAAGTCGTACCCCCAAGGCAGGAATAGCACACCGGTCAAGTATTTTTCCCAGTGGGAAATGACAAACTGACCGACGATGTTCCAAGCAATCGCAAAGAAAATCCATCCGTTACCACCAAAGTCTTCCATGCCCTTACCAAAGATTGAGTAGAGGGCCAATGGCAGAAGTCCAGCGACCACACTGTCACTCCCATGATCAAACAGCTCCCCCAGTGGTGTACTCGATCCAGTTCTTCGGGCCTGTTTACCATCGATCCCATCTTGAAGTTAGATGACATGAAAGTAGGCAGTGAAATGAGTAACTAACAGAATCATATATACCACTGTGCACCTGCGTATATGCAGGCTGACATGTAGGTATTAACTGTTGTACTTCACTGTAGTCAAAATGTACAGGAATTCCCCCAAACTTAATGCTTAATGCTAAGAAAATGTTTCTAACAAAACTTGTAGTTTTCTTCCTGGTGGTACAGTAGATCTGGAAGGTGTAAGTGGGCGGTGCCCAGGGAGCGAGGGCCCAGCGCTAAAACATTCCAATGTTTAGTTAGGTAGATTGGAAAGTGCAGTTGTGGAGTGGGAGACAGGTTAGAGAGGAGCGAAGTAAATATACTTGATCAAATGGTCATGTGCCTGTTTCACCCATGTTACTACTTACATTTAGATATGTCATGAAAGTAGTCAGTGAGAAATCAATCTACTGAAGAAACCTCTACTGGACTGAGTAAAGACAATTCCAATAAATTGTTAGCTAATATACCATGCAATACCTGCATACATCTGCAGGCCAATGGGTAAGCAATGAACAAGCAGCACTTACGATACACATACAAATTCTGGTGACAGGCAAACATATACAATGTGTTGCATTTTGGAGCAGGACAAAATGTATACACTTCATGAAATCTATGTCTCACCTTATGAAAATGACTGTCGATGGTTACTTTTAATCTCAACTTTAGTGTGTACTGTTGAACTCTGCAGTGCCATTACCTTATTTTGTGTGAATATTATGCCATATTAATAAGAACAAAATGATATAACTGGACTTAAAAAAATAAATGATAAATGTCACGTAAGCTAGTGTAGTCTTTTCAGACTGAAGAATTAGCATCATTTGTATACTGATATCAAGTTACACTTTACAATGACATCATATGCTATACTTGTACAGTATATTGTGTTGAACCTGTAGATGCTCAATTACAATGAAAATACCATAAATATTTATTTTAGGGAGTAATTTAGTATTTTACTTCTGTGTACATTGCCATTTTCAAGGCTCTGAAGTTTGCCTCAATATACCAGGGAGTTGTTATGGAACTGGTTATACAATTCTACGGTTGCTGTTACAAACGTTACTATACATCTTTGTGACTTCACCAAATGTTATTTCTTAGCACCTCGATATGATAAATAATTGACTGAATGAAGTGCCGTGTACTGTATGACTTACCAAGGGTATGTGAAACCAGCTGGCAAGCAGCGCAGAAGAACCAGACAGATGTTGCAATGGCCGGGTACTCGAGTACTGTTCTGTTGGAGGCATAGTACCACCAGTCAAGGTATGCAAGGATCAGGTAGAGAAGGAGAATCAACAGCAAACCCAGGAATGTCAACAGATTTGGCGCAACCCACATTGGAACAAACTGTGAAGAAGCGTAAGTCTTATTATGAATATCCTCTCCTTAAAGTCTGTGTTAAAAATCTATCATACATTTATTACATTAAGCTTACCATAAGATTCAAAATCATAACAAGGTTATTTATTGCAGTTATATGGCAGCTGCAGAACACAGAAATAATCAGTTTTACAGAATTCTTGGAACATGGTCAAGAGTCTCCTACAGTTTGGAAAGTGTTTTGGAAAGTGATGAATTTACTGTGCACGTTAATGAAGCAATTTTATAACTGTGATGTTTGTTTTATTCAAATTACTTTATTAATTACTGTTCTTTGTTTGTTATCTCTGAGAGATGTGGTACAGTATTTGTTTTTGTTACTGGTTAAAAATGTCAAAGTTTATACAGTACCTTTATATTTACAGTACTATTGGCAATGGCTTCAGTAACGAGATGCCAAGGGAAACTAAGGGAAATATGGTTTCATCTTGCAATGGCACTGTGATTTTAACAATTTAGACAAAATGGCAGCCCTCTGACACGATTTCTAAACCATGATACCTGGCAAACAAAGCAACATTTTTCTCAACCTTTAGGGAAATCAACATAAGTACAGTAAGGACAACACAAATTTAATCTATTATTTAATGGGTGGAACCTACCTGAACACATTTATTCCAAAATGGATGCATGATGTAAATTGACAACGGGGAGTTGTCGATTGAACTATACTGCAGAGAGAAAGAATGTAAAGGAGATAAATTTACAAGTAGAAAAGTTAATTGGACGGAAAAGAAAATGTATTGAAAACTACAATAACAAAGTTAAAAATAATGACAATGTAATCCAATTACTCCATAGCTTTGACGGGATATTTACGTTATCACTTGCCACCATCCTGCCTGTAACAAAATTCAACCTCCTTCTTACATCGTCCAATTGCTATACTAACTGACATTTTATATCGCCTTGAAAATGTTGGTTAATGAATTTGTGACGATTGCATTATGGTATACAGTATGACTTCAAGAAATGAACCCAGCATGAGTGCGCGAAATCTGTGGTTCTGTTGTATTCTTTACATGTATATGAAGTTATGTGCAAATGCCAATAGATGGGCCTTCTAATATAGCTTGCGGGGTGGTTACATGGGCCAGTAACAAATATTGGGTATGCAGCTGGCTGCCATACATGTTCTGCCAAACATTGTTTTAGGAATGTTCCAATCAAAAGCTGATTTGCACTTTCAAGTATACTATTTGCTAATTGGCATAATTTTTAAATCCGTGGGGGTTCATGTAGGCTACAGTGGAACCGTAACATATTGCCAATTCTTTCTTAACAAGTTATAGTTCAAAGGGAGTGAGTGGCCAAGGGTGTATTCTTTCTGGTGACTTTCATTGGGCCATTTTTAGGCGTGCATACAGTTGAGAGGAGAGTTAGCAGTGCACACAAAAGGCCTTATGATTTATGATCGTGGTGAATGGGTTGGTTTAAAGGGTTACTTATCACTAGGCCTAGTCTGTTATCTAAATTATAAAGCGGCTCCAAAAGCATTAGTTTTTTCAATTTCAACATAACATGTCAATTAATACCAGGATATTAACATGTTGTAAGTTGTAAAGAAGTTGAAGTGGTGACTTTTAAGTTTGGCTAGTATTTACAGTTTAACAGTTTTGGCTAGACCTAGCCCAAACTCAGTAACTAAGTTCAAGTGTTTGTGCTAGGGCTACCTGACGACTGAATGTGTCTGAGTTGCTAAATTAGGTTCAAAACCAGTAACTAAGTTAACTTTGTTAGCATAGCCTAAGGCCCTAGCCTATATTTACGTTCGGCATGGACATAAGCCTAGCCTATCATAAACGGTTAAGACTAACAATAACAGTAGCGTAGCCTAACGTTAGACCTGGTTTCCATCACTGATCTATCAATGAATGACGAAGTCAACGTTGATTGTCGACCAATCGAGCTAAGAAAAGGCTTTCAATTTCACTGTTAGGCCTGTACCTTGTACTTATCAAACCCCTTCAGGTGATCTTTCGACAAATATCTGTAGTCGAAAGCCATTTTGATTTCAGTTTTTGATTTCCAATTTGTGTGCTTGTTTCAAATTTCAGGTTCACTTAAGCAGACTACACTTAAGTTGTACAGCGCTATATATACCGGTAATGCCCAACCCACATGGATGATACAAAAAGTTCGTGCAGACCATAATTATTGAAGCTAGCAGACTATTTCAGCAGAATCTTTCTACAACCGTTCTGATTGAAGGTGATTGATTTCAAGAAGGGCTCGGAAATACAGGAAAACGAGCATCAAATATGAAAACAATTATCGTGTCTTAAGTTCTTAACCATAACTCTCACAACGGATTCGTCAAAGAGGCGAGCCGTCTTCAAGAGACCACCGTGGCCATGCATGTTCGTTCAATCAGGGAGCTGCTATGTATAGCATGTAGGCGGGGGGGGGGGGGGATGGATAAACCCAATCTCCGGCGATCGCCACAGTCGAGTAATAATGCTTTAGTCGGGATATTTTTATTTATTTTACAACTATCACACAAGATGGCGAGTACACCTATAGGGGTATTCAATGGCAACCTTGTATGATGCATTGCAATGTAGAAATTCGCATGCATATTTAAATAAGATGCGAATTTTGAAGAGAAGTTACCATGTTTCTTGTACTTTTTTCGTACTCAATATTGGCACAAAACATATTATTTCGATGGTCTCGAAAAACTCTAGAAACAGATGTTTCAAACAATGATCACGAGTGACTCTAATTAAGATTCGTTAAGGACTCTAGAGGCCCCTGGTCGAGTAGAACTCTAGAGGCCCCTGGTCGAGTAACACTGACCTGCAAAGATTTAGGTCAGCCACTCATGTTTCGCGATTGCATCAAAGTATCAATCAATTTCACGACACTTTGTCCAAGAAGAAGACTATTATATAGAGAACCCACCAACAGACAGAC
>JAIPMN010013873.1:0-17721 GCA_020650975.1 Apostichopus californicus | reverse complement strand
ATATATAGGCATGAATCACTCCCCACCATGCATGCATGAGTCACTCCGAGGAATTTGCCAAGGGAGGGGTGAACCTGTAGGCAAACTATTAGAGACGCAGAATCGGCACTGGAAACTATTTAAGCATAGCGCCACCATGAGTTGGCGCGAAGTTTTCAAGAAAAGTTTGGCCGAAAATGCCTCCCAGATTGCTGGAAATGGCACTTCCCAGGCCTTGTAAGTTGCATCTAAGCATTTTCTATATTGAAATTACTAGCGATATCATAAAAAAACAAAAACACAAAATTTGCTTAAGGGGGGGCGGTTGCCTCCTTCCCCCACCCCCCCTTCGCTACGCGCCTGGAATCACTGCCCACAATGCATGCATGAATGACTGCCCACCATGCACACACGAATCACATGCCCACCACACATGTGATGGACAATTTCTGTATGACCAATTACATGGAAAAATACATTTAACTAAAGATAAGAACTCTCAGGACAAACTATAGCATTTCAATGATCCTAGTGTATTTACACACTAAACAATGATTCTAGTGTATATACACACTAAACAATGATCCTAGTGTATACACACACTAAACAATAATCCTAGTGTATACACACTAACCGATGATTCTAGTGTATATACACACTAATCCTAGTGTATATACACACTAACCAATGATTCTAGTGTATATACACACTAATCCTAGTGTATATAATCAATGATTCTAGTGTATATACACACTAATCCTAGTGTATATACACACTAACCAATGATTCTAGTGTATATACACACTAAACAATGATCCTAGTGTATATACACACTAACAAATGATCCTAGTGTATTTACACACTAACAGATGATCCTAGTGTACATACACACTAACAAATGATCTTGGTGTATATACTGTACACACTAACCAATGATCCTAATGTATTTATACACACTAACCAATGATCCTAGTGTATTTACACATTAAACAATGATCCTATAATGATCCTAGTGTATTTTCACACTCAACAATGATCCTAGTGTATTTACACACTAACCAATTATCCTAGTGTATTTACACACTAACAAATGATTCTAGTGTATATACACACTAACCGATGATCCTAATGTATTTACACACTAACCAATGATTCTAGTGTATATACACACTAAACAATGATCCTAGTGTACATACACACTAACCAATGATCCTAGTGTATATACACACTAACCAATGATCCTATAGTGTATTTACACACTAAACAATGATCCTAGTGTATTTTTACACACTAACCAATGTTCCTAGTGTATATACACACTAACCAATGATCCTAGTGTAATTTACACGCTAACCAAAGATCCTAGTGTATTTACACACTAACAAATGATCCTAGTGTATTTACATACTAACTTCACTTCTTTAACCAAACCCTTCAAATATACCTGAGAATTATTGCAACACATTCAGGAAAAAGGGGAAAAAAAAAAAAATCAGAAGCAAGATAATATACTAATGGCAACAGAAGTTTTCAGATCAGGAAGCAATAAAGGATAATGAAAACATTACTTCGAGGACATATTTTATGTTCAAACAACAGATTTGCAACATATGCAAAACGTGAGCATTCATATTGAGATCTATTGTTGCTATTGTGGTTATAATTTCATCATCTTTCTCCCACAAGAATACATCGTTAAGTTAAAACGAAAGTTACTACATTTTTTTTCTCTTTTGGATTGTATCAATCAATCATACAGATAATTCTGCATTGCCACGCCACTGGCTCGAATCCAACCCTAAATATTGTCTTAAAGCTAGAATAATGTGTGTTGAACAAATATTCAAATCAACCACTATCAATTGGTGAACATAAAGTAACCAATAAAAGTCGTTTTCTTTGCTTTCTCTCTTCACAATTACACCATAAATGTTGAACTCATAGGTGGTAAAAACCAGTGACAGGCTTGGAAATGTAAAAAAAAAAACCCAAAAAACCCCCCCCAATAATCATTAAATTTGTGGGATACAAAACTTTGTAACCAAAAATAATTGTTAGTTAGATCGTAGAAGAATAATGCAATCATGCGTGAACAGTACATGGCTTGTTCTGAGTGGCGCACACAGTTACATTCGAAATAATAACATCGTAGTTTTCAACATGATATGCCATCAAATTAGTCGTAAGACATACTATTATTATCACACGCTAGGCCAGTCCAAGGTTCCGCACAACCTCTCTCACAATTATCTTCCACTTCTTGACAATCATCGCCAAGGGAACAGGAGCAGGGTAGAGTGCAAAGGTCACCGTAAGTACCAACATGACATGGATCTTCAACTGAGAGCAGAAAAAAACCCAGAAAAACAAGGTGTAATCACAAGGAGAAATTTACCAAATTTCTACAGACACCATATCTGAATCATAAATAAACAAATTTTGACAGGACCGATCAACCTCAGATATTGATATTATTATTACTACGTTTAAAAGAGGCACTTTTATAGTCTTATGCTTAAAACAAAATGTGACCAGGAGAATATAAGATGCATATCTTTAGGTGAAAAGTAAAATCCAGAGGAAGATTTTATTTTTGACAGACGAAAGAGACACACATTCTAGTATTTGCATCTTGGTGGAATTTGCATTCAGTTCCTATGTACTGTTTTAGAGATAACAACATTGACATCTTTTGTACTCTCAAAATGTGAACTTGAAGCAAACAGGTGTGATGTCATAGAAAAGTACACTGACAAGTTTTGTGTTATATTTTCCTTTAATATGCACAGTCATCCAATTTTCTGCTTACATGGTATAGCTACGTATATCTCAATATGAGCAGACTACATTCTTATGGTGGTTTATTGTTAACTACAGATCCTCAAATGTAAAGTTTGAACCATATCCAAACCAAGGTCACAGCATGTCAAGTGGAAAATAAGTCAATAGAACAGTTTGCTGTGAGTTTGCAAACTATGACATCATACCTGTTTGCTTCAAGTTCACTTTATGGTACAAACTATAACAATTTCAATGATCGGTATCTCCATAACACTATGTAGGAATTGCTGCTTGGTGGATTTCACCAGGATGCATATAAAACATGTTCCTCTTTTCATCAATGAAATATAAGCTTTATCTCTGACTGTTTTGAGATATAAATATAGATACAACAATTTAATAATGTAAACAGCAAAGAAAAGCAAAAGAAGATGGATTCTTTTTGCAGTAATTGCAGTATGCATATCTATCAATTGGTAAACCTTGCTTTTGCCCAGATAACAAAACAACATTCAAAACGGAATGAATCGACTCCCCTTGAAAATATCTAAATGACGAGCAGATCAAATCATCAAGTGACCCTAATTCTGACCACTTCGACCCCTGAAATGTGGCCAATAACAAACTAACCAAAAACTGTGCGAAATATTTCAGCTATAATTTTTTGGATTTTCTTGAAACTTGAAATTTTCTGTTCCTATACCCTTTTTTTGGTCTGCCTCCCAAATTACCTTGACAGTTAACACCTTTGAAACCCGATGCACATATGCCGTTGCTGCAGACACCAGTGTCACGGGCGCAACCCGAGCCATCGGCACAGTGGCAGTCCTGTTTGCAATCAGCTCCAAACTTGCTGTCTCTGCATTCTGTAGATTAAATCCATAACAGAAAGGAGCAATCAGCAAACTAATGAACCATATTTATTTCAAGAAGATCTCCAATGAAAAAAATATTACTAGAACTTAAATTACCATGTCCATTTTTACTGCGTGCTTACGTATTTGGCTTAAAACATAAGCTATGGCTATAGAATCAATTAACACTTTCAATACATACCGAAGTACTTCAGTCTGAAAATTCTTTGCGTGAAGGAGCACAAGTGAAATATATATTCATTCCATAGAATGATGTAAGAACAGATTGAGATGATGTGAAGTCTGTTAATTAGATCAATCTGAGTTTTGCAGAACATCCAATCAAAATGGAGCAGCAACTCATGTGATTCCAATCAGTCAATCAGAAAACACAAGCAGTAAGATCACAATTAGCATTTGATGCATAAATAACTAAGAGATAGGGTCCTATAGGTAGATAAAGATTTCAGCATTGCAAATTTAATCCTTTCATGATCTCCAGGGAGAAAAAAGAAGAAAAAAAGACTAAACCCCCAAAACAATTAAAAATTAAAATAATATATGACAAGGAAAAAGGATGAACATTTTTCATCCAAACAACTAAATTCACAAATTCACAAACAATTTCTTTAATATGTGTGAGGTTAATATGTACATGTACTGTAGGCCTATCATTTGTCTCAAACTTTGGCCTCCGATATTTTATAACTTGGCTATATCATTTAGCAGAGCTGTCCTGATTGATGGCTTCCAGAACTGAAGATTGGGGAAGATAATTTTCAAGGCTACATCTGAGCATGTGAGATGGTAGAAGAAGGAACAGTAATTTTGACTGGATGTGAATGGTCTAAATATGGCTGACAGAGTACCTGCTCAAAATGTCAACCAAACTTTCACCTTTGGCAAGATAGAGTGAGAGTGCTCAGTTTTGTGAGGGGACAGGTAAGCAAGGTGGTAAAGTGAATCTTACCTGTCATACACCCAAGGCCTGAGTAGCCAGCCGGACAAGCACAGCCAAAAGGATTTGGATAACATATCTGTGAACCCCGACAACTGGTAGCATCGTCTGCTGCGCCTTCGTCACATCGGAATTCACCGTTTTGTCCGAAAACATTCCGTCCACGAACTGTACAGAAGAAGGTCGACGTGACATACTAATCAATTTCATTTTTCAATCAATAAGCTGCATGTAGGAGACAACAGTGTGACCCTGCTGCCCCCACCCCCTGCCCCTTGCCCAAGTTGTTCTTTTTAATCTCGATTATAACTCAACACTGATCTCAAAAACCAATATGAAACTCCACCATAATTATTTATCAGTAAGTGAGAATGAACTGAGAAATCTGGTCCATGAGCTCAAATATTCAAAGTGCAAAGGCTCAAATAATCTTTTTTGGTTCCATATGGAAACTTGTTGGAAACATTGGTTTCCAACAAGGTATAAAATCTTAGATAACTTTTCAATGGAATATTCCTGCTCTGAAGTTAAACATTTAATAGCTGGACTACTTTGAAGCTTGACTTCATAGAAGTTCATTTTTTGATACAAAACCGTTAAACAACACAGATTTAATTAAAAGACTTTACTATGTTATTGTAGCCTAATTTTTTATATTCCTGTTCGATGGGATATATTCTATAGGCATCTGTGATAGGTAGTAGGATGTTTAATTGCTGAGAAATGAGACCTCAAAAGTCAAGAAAATGCCAAACTGCCACGATGGGGACAAATTGCGGAATTTCAAAGTATGATAAATCGGCCAATTGTAAAGCAACGCAACTGACATTTTCAGAATATGCTTATTGCATGGTGTTCCAATCATACAATAAATTTGGGAATTTTTAAAAAGATGTCGAACTACAATATACTCCAAAATTTGGTGATATGATATGGAATGACCCACCTACTGTACCAAGTATGACATTGATTCAACCTGTTTACAAGCTGTTTTTGACCATTTTAAGCCCCTAGCTGAGCCACTCAGTAAATGAACATCTACTTACTATGTTGTTACAAGTTACCATGTATAACCTAACTTGGACGTACAGTTGAAGAGATATTGACATTTTTTAACTTTTAGCCCTATCCACTCAGTAATATGCAGGATAGCCCCACGCCAAACAATAGGGAATCACCTACTGACCCTGACCAACATATAAACCAAGTATGACATATCAATCACATATTTCTTTCTTGAGATACCGTGTTTACCAGCGAGGGGATCACATACACCCGCCAACTTGACTACATAGTTCTGATGGATGCAAAGCATCGGAAGCAAACATTACATAAAAAAAAATAATAAAAAAAAACAGAGAAAAGTCTTTTCCTTTCAATGCATCAACTCACCCAATGCTTGAATGGGTCTTACATTTGAAATGTACATACCCAGCTGGAATGGCCCAGCTGTAAGTCGATTCCCCCCAAAAACATTGGAGTATTATTGTACCAAATATACTTATGTATATATATAAACCCAACAACACTAGGAAGGCAGATGAAATTTCTTTGTGGATCGAGCGTGACTTTGTAGGACTCCAGGTACTTTTAAAAACATATATGGCCTGTGTCATTTATAGCACATAATTCAGCTCTTTCGATATATAGCTTACCGGTTTCACAGTGTTGGCCACTAAATCCAGGAGGGCATATGCAAGTACCATGCTTATCAGAACAAACACCTCCATTGAAGCAACGAGGGCATTCTTCATCACAGTTGGTTCCCCACTTTTTAATATCACACTCTGGAATAACATTAAAAAGAATAGGACACAATTAAATTACCAGGTGAACTGCAACTGCATTTGCCTGCTAATACATAATAAAGTAGTGCATGTAGAGGACGCTTGCATTATTAGGAAGAACTTTTCGGTTGTGGATCATGGTGTTATTTTGGGAGGACAACACACCAGGGAGTATATATAGTCATGTAGGTACCTGCAAAGTGAGGGTGCTTGTGAGCGAGGTGACAGGTTCAGAATAAGTTACAGAGACTATATGAAACTTTTAAGTTTCAATGTCCAGTCATGTAGGTATCGTTCACTTGGCAACTAATGGTAATATTCTACAATAACAAGTAAATCTTCAGTGAAAGATATTGATTGACTCATGTACTTTAATAGTTGGTGCAATCCATTATGTAGTGGGGGTAACGAAACTTTATTTATTCCCACATACGGAGGGTAAATTTGAAAGTCACTTTCAAAGAGCGCATCTGCATAATTAACTAAATGATATGTACTTGCAACAAATGCAGCAAATTAGAACAATTATTACTGTTACTGTAAACAGGTCGTCATTACGCACACTTATTGCACACTTCATCGTTACCATGGAAACTATATGTTGTACAGCTAAAGCTTGGTAAGAGGCAGCTAGGTCAGGGCCCCTATACAGTCTCTGGGGCTGGGATGAATCAGAGGGCAACGGAAATATGGTGTTCTTATTTTCATCATTACATTTCCTTAACAAAAATAAAAAACATTTCACTTGACATCATGTGACATAATTGTCCTGCCTCTCCATCCCCCATATCCAGTCCCCATATGACTCAAGCGAGCTTCACGCCAATGTGCGTATATATAGGTTCTTGCCATCAGTTGGGGGGGGGGGGAGGAAGGGTGACATGTCAATGAACCTGATCTTGAACAATCCTAGGTTAATTATACTTCATTAGATTATCCTGACTGTTAAGCTCTCAGAGCTAGGAAGCTCAATTTAATGTATCATGAGCGATACACTGTGCTAAGAATGTATATGTACCCCCCTCCCCCCCCCAAAAAAAAAAAAATCAACCATCCAAAATATGTACGACATTAAAATGTCTTGGAAAATACAAGCACAAAATTTGAAATTGTAAAGAAATTAATTCATTGCCTTGAACATGCATACAGGATTTAAACTAATATGGCTTGCACGCTTACAGGTCCTATAACCAACTGAGCTACCCACACATAGAGTACACTTTAAGTTACTGCACGAATGGGTAATCTGTATAACCATTTACTACTATGAGAAGAGGGAGTGGACTACTGTACTTTGAGTAGGAGGGGGGTGGGGAGCCTCTCGCATTCCATATTTTCACATATATAGTCAATACACTAGAGTATTTTATGTGCAGTGGAATTTTTCTGCCAGTGCAAATGAATGTTGCTTAAAATTGATATCAATTCAACAAAGATGGAAAGTGGGAACAAATTACATTGGCCAGTAGACATTTCATGCACGCGGGCATTTTTTAACAAGTGGTAAATATTGTGGAATTCTAGGCCTGTTTTTATGTAATTTATCATTAATAAAGTATCTACATACCTAGATTTTGTTTCTGGCCATTTTGCATTTATGTAATTACATTTATCATGCAATCATCAAGACAGCTATATATAGGTTAAATTTTGTAAAATACTACACCAATAAGTATACTAAAACGGTTAAACCAGACTTTACACAAAACCCTATAAATGTGATGTACTACATGTATGTATATATTAGTTGTACATACCATTGTTATGTGAATTAAGTTGAAACAAGCTGCATGTCATATATAATACTAAAACGGATATTGAATGGCCCACAGAAAACAGGAAATGATGTCCTGTAGGATATATACCCATGGATACAGCATCCAGGTATAAATCCAACAATCAGACGCCCTGCATGTCTTTATCATGGCTATGTATGCATGCAAGCTGGGTTACCTATCACTACAGTATCAAGGCAACTTCCTATATACTCCCACATGGTAACCATGACATTAAGCCTCTCAACTGCATGCTCAATTCACATTAATTGCAGTCTATATATACACAGTGTATATAGAGTTTGGAATATATCCAAACTTTATGTCAGCAAACAGGTTTGAAGGTTCTGAATTATGTCTCTTTTAAAATAATATCATGAAATACAAACCTGCTATAGTTTATTTTAGTTTTAGTTTAGAGACCCAAGGATCAGGAAGCTTACAGCAGCTTATTTGAGACCCTATCAGTGTTAGATCCTGGATGAACATCAGCTTATTTCAAGCCAATTCTCTTGTCGATCAGAGTGTTCAGAGGATAACAAGGCAGGAGTGTGAATTCGCTCCCATTCCTGCTCCCGGGACCGCCATTTTAACGACCCCATCCGACGGACGAGAGTGTATATATACCCCAGCATCTGACCACTTTCTCAAATACTGAGGTAGACAAAGGCACTTAATTCGACAGCAATGCAGTTCAGCCATGACGAGCAAAGCTGTTCAAAACCAAGTGAAGAACAGAAACAAACCCCTTTTTCCCAAGTTCACAAACCAGAAATACCAAATCCACGGAAGACTCCGCACATCATCACTGCACTGCAGCGATTTTGAATAGGTCAAGAGAATCTGGCTCCTGGAGGAATTTTGATCCTGGAACCTAAGTATGTAAATGATGCCTTCATTTGAGTGGAAATTTTGCAAATAAAATAACCCATTTTACAAAATATTCTGCTTAAAATTGTCTTAAACTAGTTGCTTACCTTCATGTGTTCTTGTTTAAGCTAACAGCTTTTCAAACGCTCGAAATTGGAAGTCAAATACAGTACAATTGTTCGCTATCTGTGTATAAACAGTACATATTTCAGCGTTTGATTTTCGCGGTATACCAAAGATGACGACACACGGTGACCAGAGGCTCCTTCGGGTCAATCTCTGTTTACAGACATTGTTACATGACTACCCAAAATGTCCATTTTCGTGGTCGTTTTTTGATGGCTTATAGTAGGTTTACAAAGATTTTTTTCAACACACGTTGATTATGGGTATGTAAACTCCCAAATTAATGGAAAATCCCCCCAAAAAAATTTCTCCATAGTTGGTGTTTAACTGTAAAGTATTGCATTCCATCCACCCAGAAGTGTGCAGTACTGTAAACACCACCATGCAGTTTGTATTACTCATATGGCATAGTGGAAGGGTGAACCATCATTACATGAAAATTGTAAATAACATCACCCAACTGTGCCATTGACATCTAAATAGTGGGACTGCATGGTTGTCAGGGTAACTGTTTTTATTCAGAATCTTAACGTGCATAGACTTAAACATCAACTAAAAGTCACACTTTTTCTCTTGGCTTTTGTTTCTTCTGTTACTTGCAGTCTTGAACCATATTTCAACAATAATTCGAATGTTTTAATTCCAAAAATTCTTATTGGAAAAAATGTTGCAATAATAACCACCAAGGGTTCCAAGTTTTGACATCTATTTGAAGGCTATAAGTGTTTCCTATCATTGAATGCTGTAGTTATCATGTAGAAAACTATACTAAACATCTTTACACTTGTATTTAGCAACTAGAACATTACGTATCTAGCAATTCTGTGATGGGATACTGGATAATAATGGTCACCTGCTCCACTGACTTTCCCCATTTTCAAAACCCCACTTTAAATGGCCATTTAATACCTCTCAAGGCAGGGTGCCTGACTCCCACTGGGTGAAATTCTTCCATTTGTGAATATGCAAACTGCAAATATTAAATCATTTCGGATCTGAAATTCACTGTCAATATTCCTAAAGTATATCTTCCTCTTCAAGTGGCATATTGTTATGTTAATGTAATTTTCAGATGCCATGTCAATTTCTTTTGCCTGAAACGACATAAAATTCATCCTAAGTGCTATGAATCACGATGAAAATTTTTCAAGAACTTTTTCTGGCAATACTCAAAATATACTAGACAAAGGCCTACTGCGGATATAAGTAATTGTTCCCATCACAATCCGTCAGCACTCCAAAATACATGTACGGCAATATCGTAACTAAATTCTAATGACGACAAAGTATATATAAGCAATAATTGTAGGCCTGGCTGAAACAGCCTGGCATGATACAGTTGAAAACCTTATACTTAAATAAAGGGACTAATGCAGCACTTGGCTTAATAACAATGCTGGAATCTTTCTGCATAGATAGATTTGTAGTTCAAAACCACATCCTCATAGCATTTCGTATCCATGGCAAAGATACAAATTTTTCCAATTGTGGTGGTATTTTTTTATTTTTATGAAAAGGCATCTGGCAACAGCATCTGAGTGAATGCATGTCATCGAGGCTGAAAATGTTCTTGTCTCACTTAACCATAACTCATTTATTGAAAGAGGAATTGTAAATATTTCTACAAGACAGAATGGAAATTATTATGAAATTTGAAATACAGAGAACCTTGACATTAGGAGTGCAGATTTACCGACAGTTTTATATGATTGAAGGAAAAATCAACAAGAACATATAATAACAGGAAAGTAATACTGTTTGCAAACAATTTGCCATTATGACATCACAGACCACCTATTGTGTTGTGCTGCAATTCCACACCAGGGAAGAATCAAAGATTCAAGGAATGCTGTATTGGCCCCAAAGATGCTAGATCATATTTAAATATGGTCACCTTTGGTCACAATTCTTAAATTGTTTTTATTACAACCTTCCAGGAAATTCTGCTCATTTTGGACATTCAGTCATCTTGTGTGTTCCTTAAATATGTCTGAGAACTATTTGGAGAGTTTAGACCTCCAGGAAAGTCTTGAAAACTTCTAGCAATAATAGCGTGCTATAATTTGGGGCCTATACAGACTACCTTTAAGGCAGTCAAAGGAGTACATTCGATCAACCATATCTTGAGTTTAGGAAAATATATATATTTAGATGAGCATAATTACATATCTAAAAGCGTGGGATCCTATTTTTCCTTTCAATATATATAGGTGTCACTTTGTCTGCCATGGAAGAATCTCTTTCATTGTTATAAACAGTCATTGCTATAAAGCAGCGGTGCATGATAACACGCATTAGCATGGGAGAAGTACAGTAGCAGCTCCCTGCAGGAACCTGTGTGTTAAAAGACACATGTATGCTACTGGGTACAGTACTGTGGGTTATGTCTGCCAAAACACGAAAGGTCGAAAGGTCTACAGACACCTATGGACAACATTGTCCTAATCACTCTAGTAGGCATTAGAAATCATGAAAATAGCTTCAACACCAATCAAAATCCATCAAAGATTGACTACTTTTACAAGTCTTTTCTCAATTTGTTTTGTATGTTTTTTTGTATGTATTGTATGTATTTCAGATCCTCCTGCAAGCAGGAACTCGCAAAGAAGCCTCATTGGCTTATCAAAGCCGCAAGCTGACCAAAGTCAGTCTCTTAGATTCATATTTCACGTCCATGATTGTGCATTATGAATTGTCAACAACTCTGTAACTGGACGACATACATTAATTTTGGAGTGACTCGGTCCGGGGACCTTATGATTGGAAGGCACCTGCATTAACCACTGAGCTTACACTCCTTTTTTGTTTATATGAATAAACATTAGCTATAATTATGCACATTGATGATGTAAAGGGGGTAATTGCCTAATTTTCTGTTATATGTTGTTCCTTGTTTTCACAACCTTCAATTCAAGGACACTGAATGCAGGTCATGTAGCCTAAGACAACTTTTTGAAATATTTTGTTGTCTTTATTGAAAGAGGAACATCACATTATTCAAATGATATGTGTGGGCTTGTAATTAGGGGTTAATTTATTAAGGGCTAAAGGGTCAACACAGAAAGTTGTAGTTTCCCAGATTTATCAAAACTTCAAATGTATATATCTTAAATACAAAAGAGCTTTACAAAATATTTCAACAGATTTTGAATGAGGGCTTTATCACACACAACAAATGTACTAGTGTACTAATGTATCAGCTAAATTTAGCTACAGTGTCTGTTCAACGTATCTGTGTATCAGTTCTTGTTCATTTTTAGACCATTCGTGCCGTGTCATAGACTCAGGTACCATCAAAAACTAATGATGTAACATAACCTCCTCTTTGATCTTTTCTCTGTGCTATTTCCTTTCTGGGAGTTGCACCCATTTTTTCCGTTATAGGTAAACAGTGGATAAACTCTAGACTAATTGCAGAGCACCATCACATACAGATGTAGCATTGATGTAAACATTATTCTGACAGGTTCATACTTCATTGGAAATAGACTGCAAGAATGCTTTTGAAAAGAATATATGCCGTTACATTTGAAATTTGATGTGATAGCTGGAGGGTCTAAAACCTTATGCAGACTCCAGAAATGTCCATGTAGCCAGGATGCAAAGATGGAGGTAGGAGTAGTCAATCAGGTGTTATGTGATACCTGGAGGGTCTAAACCTTATGCAGACTACAGCAAATGTACATTAGCCAGGATACAAAGATGGAGGTAGGAGTAGTCAATCAGTGTGATGTGATACCTGGAGGGTCTAAAACCTTATGCAGACTGCAGCAAATGCCCATGTAGCCAGGATGCACAGATGGAGGTAGGAGTAGTCAATCAGTGTGATGTGATACCTGGAGGGTCTAAACCTTATGCAGACTGCAGCAAATGCCCATGTAGCCAGGATGCACAGATGGAGGTAGGAGTAGTCAATCAGTGTGATGTGATACCTGGAGGGTCTAAACCTTATGCAGACTGCAGCAAATGTCCATGTAGCCAGGATGCACAGATGGAGGTAGGAGTTCAAACAGTATAATTATTTGTAACCAATGTGGATTTTGAAAAACAACAGAAACTCTTGAATAGCTCAAAATTTTGCTATCAAATTGTTAAGGTATCCTCAATTAAGACAAAAGTTCAGAGTACACAACCTTTTTCAGAAAGGTTCATCTGTGTATTACTCAAAAAGTTGTGTCAAAACATTGTTAACAGAAAGTGATTTGTTTGACGTTTTTTTAATGAAAGAAATCAACCGTCGAGCAAAACTTACCTCTGATAATAACATTCATTATAGCATGATTGTTATTACCGTATCCGCCACCTAGGAAAGATTCCATTACAAATGAGTCTGAGAGCTGGGAAGTTGGAACAGTGCATGAAGTAGTTCCAGAACATGTACAAACATTCTGAACTGATCTACAGAAACGTCCATCCCTGCGCCATCTCAGTGTCGACGGCACTTCCGATGTTGACACAGAAACTTGGGCCTCTTTTCCACCTACCACTACTGTAGAGTATTCAACTGGGGTGATAGATGCTAAAGTTTTAAAAAAAAATTAAAAAATATTAAATTTTGGACATACATATTTATATTCTATTTTAAAGTTTCAAGGTTAAAGTTCTTACTGTCTTGTATGGAGGCAAGGCCTTTTCCCATGATCTTACAAATGTTAACTGCTGGTCATTGGTAATTTGTCTCACGAACCCACTCACCCAAGTCTGCACAATTCAAACATTACAGTGTGCCACATCTTCATTAGTCCCCCTCAGGGGAATTTCCATAGGGTGCAGCCACAAATCGGCACACCACCTAGTTTTACAAGTAACCACACAAGTCCTCGTTGGCACACCTGGGTGAAGAGAGGCAATGGAGCTAAAGTGCCTTGCCCAAGGACTCATATCTGGCCAGCTGGACTTAAACCTGCAATCCCTTAGATCGCAAACTTCATTGCCTTCAATAGCCATTTGACTACAACGCTCTCCAAGTTAGACACATGAACACTAAATTCAAAAGAGCACAATTTTAATATATATCTCGGGACTACAGGGAAACTGGAAACAAAAATTCAATCATTCACTTGTGTATATTACACACTTAGGAACTTCAACTGTATCATTCATAATATTGCATATTCACATTCCTATTGCATTCATATTGGCCCAAACTACCTTTGATCATTTGAAAGATCATCAAACGGTCACGCTGCGCTATTCAGCTTCAATAATTCATAAAAGTGCAGTTCATCTTAAATAATATGTCCCCCGTTTTTTAAAATATTTTTATCGTTCTCCCTTTTAGCTTTTGCATAAGTGGAGTAGAAAGATCCCAAAAAGTTTAGGGGTAGAAAATTAATGGGAATGGTAGTTTTAGCTTTTGTTCTTGAAATTTGGACTATTCTCCCCAAATTAAATTTCCTTTTCAAAGTTTCAACATTTCTATGTCTACGTCTGGTTGAAACCTTTTCAATTTGATTTACTGTATTATACAGACCTCTTCGTAATAACTGGTTAGAGGTACTTTTTTTAACAGATCTTTGACTTCTGATGCCCAAAGTTCAACTTGTTTATCTCAAAGTGAAGTTTGGATTATTTCCTCAAAATTTTGGCAATTTATCTTGAAATATTGATTGTTCATTTTTCCAGAATTGAAATTGCTACTTTTAGGAGGAAATTTAACATAAAATTTCTGTGTTGCATCCAAATTGTACTGTCAACAAATTTGACTTTTAATCAAAGTTGAAGGGGCACTTGTTGTTGAAGGGGCCAACAAGTCAAAAATTTGACGTATTTTGAGTATTACTAATTATTATTGATTGGCTGAATAACTGAATAATCTAACACTGCTGTGGAGTGCATCCAAAATTCCTGCCCCACCAATTGAAAAACAGGTGAAGCTTACCATCTGCCTACCTTCCCTTCCCCTCCAAACCCCACTCTCCTAAGCCTATGTTCATTATTTTATTTGAGGGGAGCATTTTTTGTCTAAATCAAACAGTTTAAAGGTTTGTTTCTAGTCGCACACATCATACAACTACAAACTGTGTTCCACTCCTGCCACAAACCTGGATAAAATCAGTAGAAAGTTGAACAATAATCCCAAGACCAACAATCTTATTAAAGCTACTGTACTTTACCATTGCCTGCTGGGATTCTAAACTTACGGTTTTGATTTAGTAGTACCACACGCAGCTGTTCGGTGTCTGAACCTTCAGATATTGTTATGGTGTAGATACCAACTTTCTGATTTACAGGGAGATCTGTTCTCATAACCAACTTTGGTAAAGAACTATCTTCTTCTATGGTGCCATAATGAGCAGGAGTATTTCCAGTGAGCATCAATCTTTGTTCTGGAATTGAGCCACTCTGGTACTCGGCTTTATCAAACTGCACACTCTGATTACTAAATTTGAAAACTGTTATAGTCGAATCAAGGCTGTCACTTATGAGTGGACTGTTCAGTAAGACTGCGATATTGGCAAATGACTGGGCTGCAAAAAGAAAAACAGAAATATGGTGTTGGTGACACTTGAAAGTCTACAATATGTATGTTAGTTAGTTACAGTTATTGTAGCTGGGAAAAACCTGAACTAATCACAGTATTACACATGTACAGTACGTACCTTTGTCAATAGCAAGAATCTCAAGTTATGATAATTCATTATTTTAGTGAGCTCAATTAAAAAATTAAGATAATGCAATGACTGTTTAAACTTCTGCTTCTATATGATTCACAAATGATTTTGAGTTGGTAATTAGCATCGATAATTGATCTCTAGAGTAAGGCAAAATATGTTTTTTTTTTTCATCTCTTTTTACTGAGTTCTTTAGTATTACAATACAACTCAATCATTGCCTAACAATTTATTATTTTCTTATCTTTAGTTTTAATAGTACATAACAATATCAATACAGTGCAACCGCAGAGACAAACATACAATAATACTATTCAAATATAACGATCGCGACTTGCACAACGTTGAGAAGCAAAACATTACGAAGAAGAAATACTAAACAGGAAACCAAACAAGCAATGAGACCCTATAAAAAGAGGGCTAACTGCAAATGAAATCCTTCTTACTAATAGCAGTTTTAAATTCTTGAAGAGAGATCAGAGAATTAGGCTTATTCTTACTAATTTGTAAGTAGGACTTAAATTTAGAGAGGAAATCTATACCCTTGGGAATACTACCCAGAGTTTTCTGTTGCAATATGAAATATTTCACATGAAAAATGAGAAAGTTACAAGGATGGTTGAGAGTAAGTTTATAACCAAATAAAAAGTCTTGTTTTGAAAAACAAAACTGTCTACCAAGTAAAGTGCCTGCTCAACATCAAGAATGAAATTAGAAGTAACTTGACATTCCCAGAAAATATGTTCAAGTCTTTTATCCTTTATCCACAAAAAGTACACATGTGTAGGATTTTCCTCCTTCCCCATGCGATATAAAAGATACTTAGTGCCAAGGATGCTATGAATGAAACGAAACTGGAAGTATTGAAGCTTACTCTCTCTAAGAGATTTAAATGGAATAAGAAAAGATATTTCGCCGATGTATGTCGTTAAGATTGAAAATATGGTTCCATTTAGAAACTGCTCTTGGAGGAGAGACAAACTTTTGAATTAAAATGTTGTAAATATAACGTGATAAGGACGGATAACAATGAATCCTACCAAACAATGAGCCCTCCCTATTCTCATGAAGATTGTTATTACTTCTTGTTTCCATTCACCAGGAATAACATGAATAATACTGTAATGTTGCAAAAAGGGTTAGGAAGAACTTGAATAAGAAACACCAACTGAGAAACGGCAAAAGACTTGATCAACCTTATCTTACCGATAGGCAAAATATGTTACCAAAACACATTTAGTATTGTTCGATAGAGTGGAATGACAGCCTTCCTCACTGGTTTCGAACCTCTGGACATACAATCATCATCCATATGGCCTAGTTGGTTTTAGGCATATGAAGTGGGAGGTCCGGGTTCGAATCCCGGTCTGGAAATATTTTCACCGTTCGGGATTTTCCAACAAAAATTTATTACCCTGTACCTTTTGCCTGGAAAAATTCTGGCATATAAAAATGGCAATTTTACACTGATGCTATAAAACTTGTGAGTAAGACTGTAATTATGTCGATCATTTGATATGAATTAAACCCTCTTGAAAAAGAAGGTCGATCAGGTGTTATTATATTAATGATCGAGCTAACTTAATTTAGGCCTATATATGATCCTAGAGAGACCAGTTAGCGGCACAAAGTCCACGGTGTAACTGGCTACATTGTACACACATACACAATGCTCACACGGTACAACAAAGATTAACGTCATTATAATACCACATGGGTATTTGACGAAGTATCCAATGCAGTTGGTGCAGCCACTCCCAGGGAAACCAAATTTGGACTAAGAAATATTTTCCAACTTTCTTAACATTAAACTTGCATAATAATACTTCTCTTTTATGTATAACCGACGGATCCTGCAGTGTAGTAACTCTCCAGGGAAAACTTTGAATGTAGCCTTTTGTGGGGAAAATTTTCTTAACATTTAACACAAGTAGGAAATGATTAAGGGCAATGATGGGTCGTTCTAATTATTATAAT
>JAIPMN010013872.1:0-17242 GCA_020650975.1 Apostichopus californicus | reverse complement strand
TGGATCTCATGTCTGCAATTTCTCAATTGATGAGAAAAAAACAATCTATGAAATATGGTAATACATATCAGATGAGTTGAGATGGTCTGAAAATTGAGATTTTTAGGCATTTTTGGCACTTGTAGCACGCGTGCACACTATAGTTCATTTGACGGAAAAGACACACCTGGCTGACTTGTAAGATGTCCTACATGTTTAAAATTGGCGTTTAATTTAATTATTTTTTTCTCTCTCTCTTTTTTTCTCTCTTTTTTTTCCTCTTTTTTTTCTCTTTTTTTTTCTCTTTTTTTTTTTTTTTGGCCAAGAGCAGGGGGGTCCGGACCCCCTGGACCCACCTGGATCCGCGCCTGATAAATTTCTTACAACCAGCCTGTAACTGAAAATGGTGATAAACTGTAAATCCTCATGCTCATACATTTATTTTTAAACCAGAAAACGAAAAGGTTTAGACTAGTCTATACCACTGCTATTCCTCTCGATTTTTTTAATTTCCAATCATATGATTTAGCGGATGTTCGGAAACACTTTTTTGGCTCACCTTTGTGGGGGGCCATGGCCCCCCTTGGCCCCCCCTTGGATCCGCCAGTGATTAAACATATAGTAATATTCACACATAATGAGTCTTTGCTTAAAGGCATTGAAGACTCGCCCCAAACAGCATGCCGCCATCTTTAAAAAGTTAACTTTCTGTTGCTTGCAAGTGAAGTTTTTCTCTTGTCGCTACAAAATGCAGACAGTAATGAAACGTGATACCTTGTTATCTTTAGCTGGACATGAGATGTCCATCGCTGTATAGTCAGTACACTTTGCAGTGGGTATTGACCGCAGCTGTATGTGCTGACTATACACTAGTGTCTAATTACCGACGGTAGCAAGCTGTGTGTGTATTTTCTGGGATCAATACTGGTGTCTAACACTTCTGTTACACCTCATTCGAAACTAGGTCAGATTACCGGCATTAGACGTTTCTTTTTGCGCGAGTCTTCACACCCTTTAAACTGTCTTATACAGTACGGCCCTCCTCATTACTCAATATGTGGTATATAGGTTTTAACTTGATATCCTTGCGATTGAAAGGGACGTTTCCTTTTTGATAGAAAGGCAAAATAGTCTACCTTGCAATATGATGATGAATATGCATATACAACATTTGCCTAACTTGTGAGTTTAACGCACGGACATGATAATTGTATTCTGTGCTTTCTGCAGTGTAGGGTGTCAATGCTTGAGGAATATGTACACTTTTAGATAAATCTTGACCTTGCAAATAGTTTTTCTTGTCGGTAGCTGAAAAATATAGGAAATGCTTTATAGATGCTAATGTCTTTATAATTCCCATTGAAAACCATTACTCTTCACTAATTAGCTTTTACCGTGTGCTTACATAATTCTGTAGGTTGTATTTCTGCGCTTAAACTGCAGCATCGGTTGTATGGGGTCGTGAATGTTTTGAGGGACACATACTTCAGAGAATCTTTCTTACATTGCTAATATTTTTCTACATATGGTAGCTGAAAAAAGAGCATATCTTTAGGAAACGCGGCTTCTTGCGTCATTTTCCTTCGATAAAATCATTACTTCTGCACTTAGCATTCACAGTGAGCCTGGGGACTAGTCTATACTGTATGTTGGCCCCTCTTAATAGACTGATGCATGGCAAGCTGGATATTAAAAAAGTTGCTGAACAGAGCAACCAACTTCATGAAATAATAACAAAACATCTTGTAGCAAAAAAACCAGAAGCAGTGTATAGAGACTTCAAAATGGATATTCTGAACTATGTTAAATGGGATAAAGCCCACACATGATAGTTTCTAGTATTTAAAGCAATTCATTTTGCTTGCAATGCTAATACTCACATATACTGTACTGTACTGCCATAGCCAACCACTTCGCAATGCAACTCATTTGCTCAATCATCCAGTTTCTCCTCGTTCGGATGTCTGTTTGTGGGGTGCTTAAATATCTTTCATGCTAATGGGGAAAACATGTCTTGGGGAGATGCTTGTCAAAAGGGGCTTGTAACTTGGTAATTTATTGCTTATTATTAGCCAATTAAGAGAAAACTACTCAGAGGATATTGTCTCTGTTTGATCAATAGTTATTTGTCCTCAATTGTTTTATAAATTGAAACTCCAAATTGGTTTGACAACATTGCAGCATTGCAAAATGCTTCATTTAGCTATATATCTTGTGATTACAAGAAAAAAAAAGAAAATTTTGTTATGACAGTATCTTATTCTGCTATGATTATGTTATATTAAGTCCATTATGATACGGTGACACCTCTCACCATTCCAACTGTACAAGTGAATGCCATGCTGTAGTAAGAAGCGATAGAAAATAATAGATATCCCATTTGAAAATCCTCTGCCTATTATTAAGAAAGGTGACATTAGGGATACCATGCATCCTAATTAACAGATATCATCTCGGTTCCGCCACCAAATTAAATTGTCCAGTGTTTCTAAAGTTCAAATACTGTATATCACCGTTCTCACGATAAACAAGCTATAAAATAAGGGCGCAAAACACTAGACTACAGAAAGTGGGGTGAGTTCTATTTAATAGTTAATCATGTTTTGGGGGGAAAAGTTATATTTTCGAAACTTGTTCCAAACTGGCAGTGGTGTGTAAAGCTTTAAATATGGACAGCACCATTTCTGGTATTTAGCCCTTATAAAAATCCACAGATTCTTCACGACACCCTCCCCCAGGAGGCATTCTTCTGCCCATTATGTAGTGTCCCAAGCCAAAGAAATATGGTTACCTTATAGTAGGCGAGCCAAATGAATAGGGCGACTAGTTATGTGCCCGCTGATGTCACTCTCCGATAATGCATCAGAAAGAGATGTATGTATGTATGTATTTTAGATCCTCCTGCAAGCAGCCTTGCGAAGAAGCCTCATTGGCTTATCAAATCCGCAAGCTGACCGAAGTCATTGTCAATTGTCAACAACTCTGTAACTGGACGACATACATTAATCTTGGAGTGACTTGAACTGGGGACCTTATGACTGAAAGGCACCGGTGTTAACCATTGAGATAACACTCCTTACAGCTAACACAGATGTATTGTAATGTAACTTTTGTCCATATGTACTAAAGTCTGTAAAGTATGAAATCCATTGTTAAGTCAACTTATTAGTCATGCCTTGAATAGCTTCATACGTAAGGTACTGTAGTAATATTGCTGCTAATATCATTAACAGGACGTTCCATGTAATAATACTATGGGGATGTATGAAGTTACAATAAATACAAAAAAACAAAATCAAAACACCATACATTCATCCATGCATGATTTTGTATCACACATGTAGACCAGAGCAGTCAGACCTGTTTTTCTTCCATCCTATAAGAGGAGACATCTTTTATTAAAACCACATAAACCTTGGGGACATAAGAGAACAACTGTTTGCACACTCATGGAAGGAATCACCCGAAAGAAAACCTTACGGTTAGTCCACTTGAACTTTGTTTCCTAATCCATAAAAAGCAGATTGATGTCTGAAACTAAAGAGCCTTCCAAGAACGAGGTGAAGATATATTTTCTTGTCGGGTAAATACTCCAACAACTGAGACCGTATCGTGTTTTTTAGAACGAAGAGTCCTTGAGACCCTTCCGAAATCCTAGGTGCTCCGCGAATCTCGACGAGTAAACTCAATCGTGCCGATACCACTTCCATTAATATTACGTTGCCAGGTAACACTTTCATCTCTGAATAGTTATCATGATCACGATAAAACTCTAAGAAACACTTTTAGAGTCTGTATCATTATGAAAGGAAATATTATATCCAACTATTACTTGTCAAAGTGCTTTGTACATTTGTATATACAGTAAGAATTCCAAGGTTGCAAATTTTGTGATATAATATAGTAAAAGTAAATAATCTTGTCTCTGCTCTTTCAAAGTCCAGCTAGGATACAAAGAGTTGATTACTTAAAAAATATTGTAAGAATGTTTAGTGCTAGATAACAACAAGGCACTCAATGCAACAGTTATACAGTATCTTAGATAAGTGCAAAACTGAAAATAATGGCAATGAAATGTAACAAACTATAATATGAAGACACAGACCTCGTTAGCTACTGATCAGATACGTTGTCATATCATAGCAATTTCACTGCCAGAAATCTTGGCAAGTAAATACCAGATAGTCTTAATTAGTTAATTAGGAAGCTAAAGTTATAACTTTTATACTTTGCATTCCAACATACTGTTTCATATTTTAATAAGAAAGATTTAACTTGGACTGAGAAACGAAGACTTACTAAAAGGAGAATAAACACTGTGGATTTTACCATGAACTGTTTGAAACTATTTGTCCCATGTTTGAAGCAAATGCTAGAAAACTTGAAACTAACTTTTCAGATACCCTTAATTTGAAGTCTTTTGCATCAAACTGTTTTGATAGTAATTTGATGAATGAATATGTATTTATGAAAAACATATTAAAGGAGAACAAACACTTTGGATTTGACAATGAACTGTTTGAAACTATTTGTCCCATGTTTGAAGCAAATGCTAGAAATCTGAAACTAACTTTTAGATATCCTTCATTTACCTAGTAATTAAGTTTTTTGCATCACACTGTTTCACAGTAATTTAATGAATAAATATGTATTGCCCATCAGTAAGACTGTCGTTCATTTTTCGCCACTGGCCACTTCTTCGCCCTTCAAGTTTCCACTTGCACAGCTCAAATTTCCCGCGATCTACCGCGAGAGCCTATTAAAATGCCCGAGGCAGGTAAACTGTTATGACAGTGGCACTAAAGGACGCATTTTCAATTGCCGTTACGCAAATATTCCACAGTTAACAATTTCCACATTCACTTTCACTCATTTTTAATGTTAATGAACAATTAATCGGTGTTTTTCAATAAATCGTTTTTGAAATGAAATATACGACAAAGCCTCACGCCCCGGGAATGGGTTTGGTGACCTTCTTCGTGAATAATCTGATTATGAACAGCAAGAAGATGAATATCAATCCTGAAAGACCACACATACTTATATAAATCCAAAATAGAGGGACAGTTCACGCGCTGGATGTTATTCCTCCTTCAAATACCTTTCACCTGAAACTTCAAAGTCTCCTGTTTTTCCAAATCTTTTCAAGTGTCCATCCCTTGATGATAGCAAAAAATGGCCTCCCACCTCATTAGAGACATTCCTGTCAGGGTATATAAAGCCTGTCTTAGTGTAGTTTTGGCCGATAAAACAAAGCAGTTTGTGTCAGATTTGGTTTCCGTGAGATGCGGATCATAACGGTCAAGCAAAAACAAAGCACAGAGAATATAACGCTCGTGAAATCTTTTTAAGATGCGGAGTCCAAACAAATTGTCACTTAGAGAATTTGTTATGTTTACATTGTGTTTGTAGGTCACTTTTATGGTGTTGACATCACTTGTAAGGATTTACTTGGCTTTACATAGTCTGTAGTGGAGCAAAGTCAACAGGAAACCAAAGTTGTTATTCTTAATAGCAAATATCACAGTTTAGCTTGGCTCTGTTTATCTTTAGTTGGTGACATTGGCATATTGGTAAGGCCGGAGAGGGTGAGAGAGCACTGCACTTCCAAAAAAAAACCCCCAAAAATGGCTTCAAACTTTACGTATAAGTTCCTCAAGGCATGTGTGTACTTTTGCCCCATTCAAGTGAGATAAGATGTGAAATTCTCAATGTTTGAATGCTATTGCACTTAAAAGTACATGTTTCAATTCATCAATGCTTTATCTTTATTTTGAAACGTAATAAAGGGACATTCGGGTAGCTGGTAATGTGACTCTTGTATGGAAAAGAGAAATGTTCCAAACTGTTAATTAGAAACCGTGTGTCAGTCAGTGTCTTGTCCCTAAACTCAAGATATGGTTGATCGCATGAGACCTAGTTTTGGCTGACTAAGCCTTCCATTCTTCGGCTGCAATCTCAGTAGGTAGTCTGTTATTTCTTAATGGTAATTCACGTTCTTGAAAGGTTTTAATACTTTCCTATTGTAATGTATTTGTAAGTTAATCTTTGAAACCCGATAAAATTGAGAATATTTGCATCAAACTGCCACTCTCTCGTAGGAATATTATTTAAATTTGGGAATAAGTGAGTTAAATGTTAGGAAGCATGTTCAGGGGAAATTGCCATCATGACATTCTTTTTGCTGTCGCTAACAAAACACTACCACCCCCAAATTTGGAAAATTCATATCTATGCCATAGAAAATGCTAGGAGAAAAATGGTTTTGACCTCATATAGATGCAGAAAATGTCCAATATTTATATTGAGTAAATTAACCCGAGCCAACTGAATATCCATTTTAAAGTGTATAATACTAAAATGTATTAAAAGTGCTGTGTGAGGTGCTGTAATGATGTAAAGTGTTGTGTGAAGTGCTGTAATAATGTAAAGAGATGTGTGAAGTGCTGTAATAATGTAAAGTGTTGTGTGAAGTGCTGTAATAATGTAAAGAGATGTGTGAAGTGCTGTAATAATGTAAAATGTTTGTGTGAAGTGCTGTAATAATGTAAAGAGATGTGTGAAGTGCTGGAATAATGTAAAGTGTTGTGTGAAGTGCTGTAATGATATAAAGAGATGTGTGAAGTGCTGGAATAATGTTAAGAGATGTGTGAAGTGCTGTAATAATGTAAAGAGATTTGTGAAGTGCAGTAATAATGTAAAGAGATGTGTGAAGTGCTGGAATAATGTAAAGTGTTGTGTGAAGTGCTGTAATGATATAAAGAGATGTGTGAAGTGCTGGAATAATGTAAAGAGATGTGTGAAGTGCTGTAATAATGTAAAGTGTTGTGTGAAGTGCTGTAATAATGTAAAGAGATGTGTGAAGTGCTGTAATAATGTAAAGAGATTTGTGAAGTGCTGTAATAATGTAAAGAGATGTGTGAAGTGCTGTAATAATGTAAAGAGATTTGTGAAGTGCTGTATTAATGTAAAGTGTGTGTGAAGTGCTCTTATGATGTAAAGAGATTGTGAAGTGCTGTAATAATGTAAAGAGATTTGTGAAGTGCTGTAATAATGTAAAGAGATGTGTGAAGTGCTGTAATAATGTAAAGAGATTTGTGAAGTGCTGTATTAATGTAAAGTGTTGTGTGAAGTGCTTTAATAATGTAAAGTGATGTGTGAAGTGCTGTAACAATGTGAAGTGTTGTGTGAAGTGCTGTAATAATGTAAAGTGTTGTGTGAAGTACTGTAATAATGTAAAGAGATGTGTGAAGTGCTGTAATAATGTAAAGAGATTTGTGAAGTGCTGTATTAATGTAAAGTGTTGTGTGAAGTGCTTTAATAATGTAAAGTGATGTGTGAAGTGCTCTAACAATGTAAATTGCTGTTTGAAGTGCTGTAATAATGTAAAGTGTTGTGTGAAGTGCTGTAATAATGTAAAGTGTTGTGTGAAGTACTATAATAATGTAAAGTGACGTGTGAAGTGTTGTAATAATGTTTAGTGAAGTGCTGTTATAATGTTAAGAGATGTATGAAGTGCTTTAATATTGTAAAGAGATTTGTGAAGTGCTGTAATAATGTAAAAAGATGTGTGAAGTGCTGTAATAATGTAAAAAGATGTGTTTTGAATCATCTTCATTAGATTGCTTACCTGTTCTATAGTTATTTACTTATCATTGAGCATTGTTTCCAACAACTTTAACTTAAAGGTTACTCAAAGAAATGAAAGCTTATCTATGCATTCAGTAAATGTGTTTTACCAGAGACCTTTGTGCCTTGTTTTTTGTTTGTGATTCAGTTGCTTAAAATTTTTCTGTAAATCTGTGCAGTTATTTCTTTTTTTAGTGATCCCTCCTTTTTTATTTACAAAAGTCAAACGTCGTACAATTTTAATAGCATGAAGCATCCACTCTAGAACTCCTATCGCCTCCAAGACACCGTATCTGCCCCGCTAACGGAATTGATCGCAAACGTATTTATTTATGCATTCATACCCATTGCTATTTCATGTGCAGTCACGGATTATTACCGAACAAGCAAGAGGCGAAAATAATCACCGGAGGTGAAGTTACGACAGACAACAGAGAAAGCGGAGACAGCGATCTGGATCTAGACTAAGTGCCCTATGGGTAGAATCAATTACCACAGCATGGATGTAAGTAAAACAAACAACGGTTTAAACCATAAATAAAAAAGTGCACGTAAAAACAATGCATTGCTTTCCTCTTTGCCGTGAGATGGAGCATAATTTTGTTTACTAATCTGCTTTCTGTGAGTAATTGCTTCCCTGTAGATATGCTCAGTCTAAATCTGTACTTGCTTCAATATTTAAGTTTAGGGAAGTTGTTTTTTCACTTTTCTTTTCGGTTCCGATACTTTGCATCCATCGGGACATACTGTATGTAGTCTAGTTGGTGTGTGTGTGCGTGTGTGTGTATGTGATGCCCTAGATTGTAAACACAGTGTCTCAAGAAGGAAATATGTGATTGATGTCATACTTGGTATATATGTAGGTCAGGGTCAGTAGATGATTTGTACTGTTTGTGGTGGGGCTTCATGCATATTAATGAGTGGGCGGGACTTAACGTAAAATGTCAATATCTCTTCAAGCGTACGTCCGATTTAGTTCATACTTTGTATGGTGATGTGAGTACATAGTATGTGCATGTTCTTTGGAACAACAACTACTACTCATAAGTGGGTTGGGTTTAATGGGAAATCGTGGAAAACGGCTTGTTAACACGACTCAATAACCACAAGCCAAAATTTTAAAATTGCCAAAACTCTACAACTTTCAGTCAGATTGTATCCAAACTTGGAATACAGATGTTTGTTAATAGCTGGTACATGTAGGCCTTCCTTATATGTTGCTGCATTAGTCAATAGAAAATCCTCTTCACTTTGGTGTACAAAAGTTCATGAATATTAGCATGAATGGCTTACCACATTATGAACATGTTTAGACATCAGAACCACTAAACAATTTAGTTTTCTGGTTTTTATTGTGACAGCAGTTGCTTGAGGAATGGATTTTGTCCCCAAAACAAATGGAAGTTCTATTTGATCAGAATTTCATTAGAATCATTGCATTATAAATATTTGTATCTAGTCTTTTTACCTTTCCTTGCTTATGTGAAAGATTACTACAACTTTACCTTTAGAAGTATTTCTGGGTGGAAGTCAGGATTGACTTTCTTTAGTTCTACCTCTGTCAAAAAAGTATGGCACCATCTCTAAAGAACCTTGACATTTTAGTGAAATGTTTACTTCCAAATTTTGCAAGAATCCCAATTTAGGTGCTTAAGCGAAAAATATTGCTGTACTTTTGTTCTATTATGCAAATCAATTTCTAGTTTCAAATTTAAAGTTCCAATGGACCTATAGATTCATTTATGTACAATAGCTGGTTGTATCCCTTTTGTAGTATTGGAAATCATTTTCATTTTACCGCACTCAAAATTCCAAATTACTATGTATACATGAACATGATATTTCCTTCATTGGCTCTTTTATTGATTATTTCTGCATGCCTTTCCCGTTTTTGTCACAGTTATGATCGCAATCTAGGGAGTGTAGTCTGAGTTTTTTTGTGTGCTATGAATGGGTAACATCCAATCATACCATTGCCATAAATCAATGAATGCATGGGATCTGAGTATAAATCTGTATATATTCTTTGACTTTAATTATCCTTATTTAATTTCCTTTGTAACACGTCCATTGTCATTGTATCGCATGAATCTGTCACCTCCATTTGCAGCGTCATAATAAGTAAATGTTACTGTCACGAAACCTTGTGAATATTTTTTGGTTTTATCCAGCACGTTGTGATGCAAATTCAATGAATACGGAAATTAGAAAACACATCGTATGTGACAAAGTAATCAAGAAGGAGTCGATAAGCTGCAAGCTGGTTATACCCCAAAATAAGTTGATGAACCTGTTTATTGGAATCAGCACAGTGTTGTTATGGAGTTGTAACTTCAGTTCAAATTAGAATAATCAGAATAAAACTCTATGTGAGTTTTTAGGATGCAAGTTTGTTGTTCTTAAAGGAATTCTTGTCCCTTGAATGAAATGAAAGTTTTTTTGACCGATGAAATTGGGGGTTTTGACAGGTTAGCATTAATTAGTTTCAAATTGAATTATAAAGTTATTTAAAATGAATGTGTTCTTGTAACAAAATTATGTAAATAGAACTTGGGGATCGATCTGTTTAAATCTGGATATTATGGAAATGTTGCTCTCAAAGTATATATATTATACTCACTTTTGTCGAATTATTTTGTCGTTTTAGTTGGTCGTGAAAATAGATAAAGCTTGTGCATGAGTGAAAACATTTCATGTATAAGTCAGATGTTTGTCATATTTAATCTATAACTAGTGTATGTAGAGTATTTTACATTTCATTCTGCTGGAGTTGCTAGACAGAGTGACTAATCTGCATATATGCATATTCATGTGATTCCTGATTGATTTGTACTTAATAAGCTTCAAATATAAACCCTGAACCTCAAATGTGAATAGATATCCTGTTAGTTTAATAACTGCTTTAAATTGGCCGACATGATTCAGCAGGTTGAAAGAATTAAAAATCCAAATTGAATTCTATTGTTTTTATTGCAGATGCACGATAAAAAAGAAGGGGGAAAAAAAGGCCAAATTGGAGCCCATTCCTCTTAATTACTTTACTTGACTTTAAAACTTTAGCAAATGCAAATGCAACTGGACAACACTACCTTAATATCTGATTTGCTAAAATTTGGTTTCATATAATGATATTCTTTGTGGCCTTGATATGCATATGCTGTGTGCAATAAAGTTTGATTAATTTATCTGTTCCTTAAAAATACCAGTTACCACTACTGTACTGTTTCCATGTAATCTGCTACATTTTGTCATGATTACAAATATCCAATATCATATAATACAAAATACTGTAAGTGGGGTACACAATTTTTATGTAAACAGTTGTTACTGTAAACATTATTCCTTTTTATTCTGTATTAAAATGGCACAGCAGTGTCTTTCATTCAAGTACTCAACAGTTGATATATTTCAAATGACTGAGTGTAGTAGCGTTTGAGTATTATTGCCGCCCTTTTGCACTTTAACGATCATCACCATTAATTAGCAGTACACCTGCACCTCGCAGAAAGGCAAATGCACTAATACATCGAATAGGAAACAGGCTTCTCATCTTTTCCGACATCTCCCCGAAAATATTCCCCGAAGGCACAGAGCGATATTACAAGAAAGATTAGGATTCGTAAAGTGCTTCCTTTAGCCATTATTGTTGCCGGTATTGATCTCTAAAACCATCAATTTACGTTCAACGACGGTGATAATTTCATTCACTAACTTCTCGCTTCTTCATACTTCAGATCATGGAGAAGTTGTGATTCCACCCAATGGGACATTTCTACATGGCTGTGTCTCGAAATCTGAGTGTATTTCGTAATGTCGTTTGTGGATGTCCTGAGGGGAATTGTTTGGACTTTCTCCTAAACTTGGACGAGAAGATGTGAATGCCAATTTTACAGACAATAAACAGAACGGTTTTTTTCTCTTATCTAAATTTGTTGGGTTCATGAAAAGGTCACTGGTAATCTTTCATAATTTTATGAAGTTTAACAGGAATCATGCCTACAGGTTATTCAGAACCTTCTTCTGGTTAATGGCATTAAGAGTTCTTGCAATTCGGTGCAATATTACCTGTGTAACGTAATACTGTTGCTGAACAAAATGTAGAGAAGTGTGAAGTAACTTATACACTGTGTAGCTTTGATACTCAACAAGTTCCTTGGTATACTTTGGTAATGTATTTTTTAAATTTATTTTGCTTCTTAAGATAGGAACCGCAACCTTGTTTGGCAAGAATAATCCCGGTGATCGATTGCAGGGAACAATTTAGTGTTTCGAAGTCTGCGGAGTAGTTTTGAAGGCTCCGGAATTTGTCTCTTATAACATAATATTCTGTACACGACTTCGGGGGTAAGAATGAAACTCCTAAACAACAACATTGAACTTGTATAGCAAGTTGATTATCTTGCACCGCATTTTGCGATGCAATACTGTATCAGTGTATTTTCCTGATCTGAGCTATACGGTACACGTCTAGTTCGATGCTGAGAAATAAGATTAAACTACTGTAAATAGATGTTGTCTTGTATGCAATTTTCTGACTTTCATTCATGCAATATTTTATTCTCTGGTGAATGAACAAGGGGGAGTACTCTGCCCATAGGCCATATGCTTTCTCAAGGATGGATTCATCATGATCTAAGTGTAGTTGTAACACATTCCACATGAAAAATTTCTGTAAGAATTACTTACAGTATGTGACTATCTGTTGCAGAAGGTTAAACAATGGATCAAACACCCCACTTTCCATTCAAACTTTTGAATCACAAACTTGTATGGAGATCCCTGGACTAAGTTTACAGTCGTTGAGTACTTCTCAGAGTTATTTGAAATGCCCGGTCTATATTTCCTCAGCTTTTGTGATATTAGTCCTTGATGATGGAACTCATATTATATGAGACCCTCTTATCTTCTTACGATTCCTACCATACGGTAGTTTTCTTGCCATACTCTTCTATCGTGACGTTGGGAAGTAATGCAGCTGGTGGATTTTTTTGTGGGGGTAGGTTTTTGTAGTATCATGCAGTTATATCTGAATGCTCACCCTGAGAGTGAATTCATGAGAACTTCAAGTGTTTAGGACTGATATTTGTAATCCGAGCGTTTTGTAGGTTGTCCTCCAGACAGTTTAGAATATCCGTTTAGTGTTTCTGAACAGTCTGGAGAGATGTTCATGATTTCAGATTTCAGTGAAACAATGAGTGTATTTACTTTTTCTTTCCTGTTAGTAACCAGAAAGGGTCGTTTAAGATTGTTCAACAATATGTTTTAGTCCTTTTCAGAGGATCGCAGTATGGCCTTGACAATTTCATGCTATTTGTAATACCATTATTTTAATTTAATAATCAATATTCAAAATAAATTTGTGTGTTGACGACGTGTTTGAAGGTGTTCTTTAACATCTTTAAGATAGATACCTGCTTATTTTATGTCTAGTTGTATGTGTGTGTGTTTGTTTTGGGGTTTTTGTTTTTGCATGGGATCAGCTCATTTGTGTTTACAAGAATTAAATTTAAGCATGTTCATGTTGGCATGTAAAACAGTAATGTTTAACTTTACAGAGAATCTTAAATTTACCCAGACTTTAACTATTTTAAAGCATTTTAAAGCAAATTTTAAACCATGCTCATTAACCTGTCTGTATTCTGTGCGTGCTTTTGTCCCTTCTGTTACTGTTACTTGTTCTTTAGCCTTTGAAGAAGATCCTGCTAGGATCAAAACGTCAGGCCAACTTACTTTTACACATTCTCCTAGTACACAGGCTCTCTAGTGGATAAGCAGTTTGCTAACAGTTTTATTTTATTTTTATTTTATAGTACACAGTCATTTATGTTAAAAAGGTATTTTACATGACATATTCATATTAAACTTGAAGTAGGATCTGGAATTATTTCCAAGTCTTGTATAACTTTACCTGGGTTAACAAGAGTACTGAGTGAATTATGCTGGACATTGTTACTTTTCAATAAAAATTTATGTTTTAACAGAAGACTCCTCAAAGCCACTATATTAGTGAACACCAGAATTGTCATTTGACCACTGTAAAGAAATGGAGAAAGTAATATATACCCAGTTGCGTCTTGTAACAAACTTGTAATTGTAAGATAATGGTTCAGGCTGCAAGTAAACAACCATTTGAGGTTAAAAATATTATTACTATTAATACTACAGTATAAATTTAGTACTATTAATGTCGAGAAACTTTTGAATTGAAACTTACAAAGTAATTTTGTTACTGGTTAACTGTTGATGATTATGTATGTATGTATTTGTATGTATTTTAGATCCTCCTGCAAGCAGGAACTCTCGAAGAAGCCATCATTGGCTTATCAAAGCCGCAAGCTGACCGAACTTCACCGAAGTCAGTCTCTTAGATTCATATTATAACGTCCATGATTATGAATTGTCAATTGTCAACAACTCTGTAACTGGAGGACATACATTAATCTTGGAGTGACTCGAATTTGGAACCTTATTATTGATTATAATGATAAAGATAATGTATTTACAATATACAGTAAGATGCTCTCGGTTTGTGTGGTGATCAGAAAAAATTTAACCAAAAAAAAAATGTTATCTGATCCTTGGTTAAAAGCAGCCAGTGTTTGTAAAATTACAACAAGTTAACATTTGATCAACAAATCAACAATGGACTGTTGTGTTAAATCTGACTAGAACAACGCAGCATAGGAATCACTGTGAAACTAAAGGCTGGATGGCTTAGTTGGTTGAGCATCTGTGCTAATTAACCTGAGGTCTACTGGTTCATATCCCTTGCCAGGGCAAATATGTCTTTACACTTTTCAAAACTTAACTTTGTTTACAGTTGGTTGCATTAATATCTAAACAGCTGAAATGAAACCAGGAGAAATACTGTATGTTTCTCAACATATCAGACATGAAAACATGTTTTGGGTCTATATAGTCTATACTACTTTTGCAGTAGATGCAATTGTTTCATCCTTATTTATGATTTTTTATTATTATTAATTTTTGGGTAATTAGGGGACAGTTATTTTTATTTACTAGTTGAGCAATTCAATAACTGTTTACCTCTTTCCGGCAAGAAGAAAAAAATACTCCACAGTTTTCATATGAAACATATTGTAAAAGTTCAACTTGAATCTTGAATCTGTGGAGAATTGAATATACTTTGTAATGGTTGGTGGTATAGCAACTATTGATTGTTTTAATGATTAGAGGAAGGTGTTGAACCTTCATATTACCTTCTTCCAAAGTCGCATCTTTCAAGTGATTTAGTTTTACTTAACCTCCAACCATTTGTATCAGATCATACAGTATATGGAGTGGTTGAATGTAAAATGAACACTAGTATTGTGTCTCTCTCAGGGTATTTTTTCTTCTAGTTTCCAGCATAAGTCAGAACATGAGAGAATAAGAACCTTTGTGAGGTTTCTTTTCTAAAAGCCCTTCATCGTATTGGAGCTAATGAAGTACCATTAAAACGTTTTGGCTGCAGGCTCAGCCTGACCAAGTTTAGTGTGAAAGAAAGTGAATATTCTTTCCAGCAATAATATTGATTTCGGAAGTCACTGTATAGCTTTAGTTTAGTTTAGTAGAAAAAAAGGATCAGGAGGGACACTCAAGTCCCCATCAAGGACCCTATAAGAGGAAAAAAAACTGAAGACACAAACACTCAGACCCGATTACAATGTTTAAAGTGCTTGTCCAAAGCATTCTTAAACCCATTGACCCTACTTGCAAGTACAACTTTCTCAGGCAAACCGTTCCACTCATTCACAACCCTATTAGAAAAGAGTTATGCCCAATATTAATCCTACCTTGTGTCTTTTGGAGTTTAAGACAATGACCTCTGGTACAACTACTATTAGCAAACATGAAAAAGTCGGTAAAGGATAAATTGTCAAAACCATACACAATCTTGAAAACCTGAATCAAGTCCCCACGTAACCTCCTAAACTCCTGTGTGGTGAGATTCAACAGTTGTAACCGCCTTTAAACTTTAACTGAAACTATTTTCTGTCATTGCCGGGTCCCACTTTATTAACAGGTACTGACCTTGTTTCTTGTTCACCATAATAATAATAACAATATTAAAAATAATAATAATCAGTCTGGAAGGGGGTTATTTTATGATGATACTTATGCAAGTTGTATTAGCTGAATGGCTTTTAACTTACTCTTCACGTCAGGCGACTATCCAAGTTTGTAATTTTTATTCATTTTATGGAGTTATAGTTATGCTTAAAATCTGTACAATTCTTCACAATCAGGACACATAGGCTTGTTCAAGTATGAAGTTACACATGTTCGTACTGGACATCTCACTAGCTGGTGCATGCTAGGTCTAAACTTTTAGGAAAGGGTGTTCCTGTTCCTGACAATAATCAGCAATTTAGACCTGCCAGGGGTCAGTAATAAATACTAAAATGTTCAACATGTTGACCAAATTATGAAGAATAAGGTTTGATTGTTTTAAATATTATTTATGTTTTTATAGTGCAAGTTGTATCTGCTGATATGAGTGGATTTAATTTAAAGCATGTGAGGAAGAATGCTTTTTCATGAGTAAAGTATATAACCAATCAATGTTATTAATATGAACAATTTTGTGTTTTACTGTTGGACTAAATTTGATCGTTGTGGAAAACTTGGTTGCACATTCAGTTTATACTTGTTTACAACTACAAACACCCCAACAAATACTAGAACTTAAATATGACATGAATCTATGTCTTGAATTTACTTAGGAAGTTGAGAAGACTATCTTTTTAGTTTATTTCTGTTTCAAAAAGAATCGGATAAGTCAAGAAGGTTTAACAGTACAAAATGTACTCTAAAGAGGTCCTGCAATGTACAACACAACAGACTGAGACATCAAGCAATGTCTTTAAAAGTTTTAAGTTTGTTTTTCTTTTCACCAGTAAGTAATGACAAGGATTTAGATGTTTGTATTAGTTTTATTGTTTAAGCATGTAGTAGAACTCAACAGTATGGTTGTTTTAAAATTAATAAGTTGCTCATTTAAAACTTCAATGTCTTTTGTTGTTTATAAAAAATAAAAATAAATTAAAGATGCAAATGCGATCTTGAAAAGAATAAGCATTTCCATGTCAGTGTAATATCCAATCTTTCATGTATCATGGCACTGGGGGGGGGGAGGACAATTAGAGGTAGCAATGGGGGGGGGCGGGGTAAACCAACAATTGAATAGTGCACCAAACGTAAACATGTAACATGTACGCGAACTTGTTGAGAAAGCAAAAGAAGAAGACCAACATGGCGCCATATAGGTGATTCATTGCACACGCGCAGTACTGACCATGCTGGTTTGAGCATTAAAGGTCAAGTGACACGTAACAGATTTCCTTCAAACTTGCACAAATTGAGAAGCTACATATCAAAACCCTATACTCCAAATTTGGAGTTCCACGATTGTTTCTTTGCTGTTTTAATTAAGTTAATAACCAAGCTCATCCCGTAAGAGAATGACGTCACGGGGGGAACCGCCAATGTTACCAAAACTAAATAGGCCTAATATGCTAACCAAGATCAAAGCCGTAAACAATACGTCACGGACAGTAAACAAAATATCATATGAGAATGGGTGCACAACAGTACAAGAAAGTTTCGTGTTCGTCAAACACTGTATACAGCG
>JAIPMN010013868.1:0-18006 GCA_020650975.1 Apostichopus californicus | reverse complement strand
TATTGTGTCAACTATAGCCTGTAATCTGTACTAACTGGAGTTACAACCAGTTGCATATCATGGAACACCAAAAGGTAATAAATACCTTTTCATGATCATTCCATGATTCAGCAGTGTCAAGATATAAGAAACAATGTTCATTGGTAATACATACAACAAATGCAGCTTGTCTGTATATTGAGTGACTTTACTATTAAAAATGTCATTTATAGTCACAGGTATGTAATTTGTAAACAAAGTTTAGTACTTTATCCTTTATAATCTGCCACTTTGCTGCATACATGTGTGTAACTGCTAATTGCAAAAGAATGCAGCCCATAATAGTACCCAGTAGCACCTCCAGAGGGGTGGGGGGGGGGGAGACAGTACAGGGAGTATGGAACCTCTCCCTCTCCCTCTAATCTCCCATCCCCCCCAGGAGCTTCCCCCAGGAGCCAAACAGTACTTTTTCTATACACTGCTTCAAAACCTACTCCAAGCATCCCATTATTTGCTAAGGAAATATGAAGAAATGAAGGGGAAGACACTTCAAAAACTTCCTTTGACTAACTTTTTACTCTATTAGTCTGTAGGTCTGAGCAATAATTGCATGACAAAAGTATCTAGCCTATAGCCTATCACAATCAACTTCAAAGTTCATTAGGCCTACAGAGAGTACATTTTGGGCCTACTGTACAGTAAATTTAACAGGCCTACACTGCATATGATTTACAAAGAGGTCACATTAAAGAGACAATCTGTAGGCCTGTTTTTAGTGACCCTGATTTTTGGATAGCAGTTGCACAGAAGAAAAAACAAATCTAATGTTCCATGATATGCCTAGGGCTAGTTATACTTAGGCCTTTATGTGAATGAACCTTTGAGCATAATCATTAATGTACAAGTCTATCTGCATAAAGTTTGGAATATGCCTACTCGCCTAATGCTGACAAGTAAGAAATTAGGTCTGGCCTAGAAAAGGAACTAACCAGCACGAAACGTCTGGTTATTTTACACATTTTACTTCAGTTCTAAAAAAATGAACGATACATTCAATAGTATTACTAGCCTATGTCTAACCGAAGTGTCGCGCGGTTTCATTAGTGTTTTGTTTCGAAGTAAGTTACTTGCTACTGTTGCAAGCCTAACTTATTACAAAGTTTGGGGGCTAGGTATACTTACATTGCCAACTGAGATTCAGACCACTTCCGTTGTAGCCCAAGTGCTTGCTTGATAGCATACAATATTCTCTCAGTAAATTTACACAAATAACATGTTATAGAGTCACGAAACTTGTTGTGCCAACTACACCATATCCCTTTTGTCGAAAAGGATAATTCAGCAACTTCTCGAAATGCTCTTCAGCCTTCGAAATTAAATGTGAATCCCGGTCGTACCATAGTTAGACCTATGCATGGACTCCATAGATACTGCACGCTGTTGTTTACAAGCAGCTAGTGCAGGATGCCTGATGACGTAATGTTGCGTGGTTGTCATGCCTACAACAAAGTCGTAAAATGAATTTTGCTCCTGTTACCTCGTAGCGCCCTGTTGTAAGATGTGCAAGGAGTTGTGAACACTTTCTGCTGGCTAACTTCTCCAATGGAACTCCACCAACAGAAGATTTCTTTTCAAGACATGTTGATAGAGTTTTCTTGTAAAATCCTTCTTGTATTCAGATGACATTCACCTAACTTCCCAAACCTCAATCTTGTTAGGCCTGTATCCCTGCAGAAACTAACCCACTGGCCAAGATAGTAGCGCAGTGTACTGTAGCTCAATATTTTACGATATTCAATACGTACACGTTTTTCCCTCTTCAAAGATGTCTCAACAAATACATTTTGGCGTCTTGGAACACATCAATCATATGGAAAAAATATCAAAACGAAACAAAAACAAATGTTAAGCTTATAAGCATGTGCCAAACTAAATCGACAATAATATTATGCTTAAACTTGATGTCGTTGCACTAACTTGCAGTGGCGTCGCCAGGCATTTGAAAGTGTGGGGGGGGGGATGGGGGCACAGCATAATGAGATCTACATGGGTGGGGAGGAGGTAGAAGTTGCACAGAATGCGGGGAGTAATGCAAATTAACTATCGGAGCATTTTTCTTTCAGGCGGAGGGAATGGGTGGGATATATATGCCTTCCCCGCCTCAAGCTCCATAACGGACACACTGATCACGGTATATGCTTTTACGATGCTACGATAGTCCTCACCACCAGCTTCCATATTGTGCATAGAGAAGGATATATCTTTTGTTGAAATCTTCAACTATTTTCGACTGCTCATTTCACCAACGAATTTATAAAATACTTTCAATAACTTTCAATCATTTTCATCCGTCTGTACTACAATTTATGTCTTTTAGCAGACAGACGTTTAGACAAACAAAATTATAATCATAACTGAATTTATGCCAAACAGTTCAATTCCGTTAATCTTTTGGACGGATCTAAATCACAGAAATTTGTATAAATTTCTGTGATCTACATTATATTGTTTCATATCTATACTGTACCAAAATGTGCGCAGGTTGATTAAATCGAGGGCGCCCGACTAAAATTCAAGGAGTTTGGAAATATCTTTTTATCGCCTCGTAGTTTCTGAGGGACCGAATCAGGAGTATGGAGTTCCGTCATTGAATTTGTTATTTTTTCTTTATAAAGTTGGGCGGCAATACTAAATGAAATGAAATATATGTAGAAAACAATCGTCTCTACTCGCTCCACCTCATAAATCACCATAACTCGAATTATTTAATTAAAAAGAAAGTTAAAATAAAATAAAACTGTTAGCAAACTGCTTATCCACTAGAGAGCCTGTGTAATAGAATGTGTAAAAGTAAGTTGGCCTGACGTTTCGATCCTAGCAGGATCTTCTTCAGAGGCTAAATGACAAGTAAAAAAAAAGTTAACAGCTACATTGTGCCAGTGTAAACTTCAGGGAGAGCGTCACCAACATGCTGTGTGACCTGCAGTGGGAATCCCTGGAAGAGCGGCGCACCAGATTCCGCTTTACTGTCATCTATAAAGAGGTTAATAACATCACCCCTCCAAACATCCAGCTTCAGAGACCCAGCAACATCACCACAAGACAAACTACAGGACCGCACATCATATGATAATAACTCCACCATTCAACAAGACGTGCTACCAGGGGGATAGGAAGCTTCCAAAATGTGGGGGGGGGGGGCACAACATCAGAGGGGCACTTTCTCATTCTACAACCACCACTACATGCTATAAACCGATACACACCGGCCATATCATGATGTGTTAGTATGCTATCAATACTGTTATGTTGCACGTGATTAATTCAAATAAAATACTAAAATTAACAAAGGCTTATGATTTCCAAAAGACAGTTCTTCATCAAAGGGGCACATTTTATTTGCCAGTAGGAAACATTTGCTATTTTGGGGAAAAGTGGGAGGGGTTACGTGCCCCCAGTGCCACCCGGATCCTACCGCTTGCGTGCTACCAGTACTCAATGTATCCAAGAACAGCCAGGGAATGGAACTTCTTGCCACCAAATACCCGCGCAGCGCCAGATGTCAATTCCTTCAAAATCCAGTTTAGCAGACTCCAACCTCCACTGATTCTTGTCGAGAAGGCTCACTTTAAAAATTAATCCTATACTTTCACACTGACCCTGTGCGTGATAACCAGCCAACTGTTGGTGTTTGCACAGTATCAAGAAGAAGCCAAAGTGCTTGCCGCTGTTTTGGTAACCTGTTTAGTTGGTGTGTTATAGTGTCCTTTTCGTTAGTACTATTGTGTCTGCTGTTAGTGACTGCTAGCTTCCGACAGGCGTACCAGGGGCGCGAGACAAGTCGACTATTACGGATGCGTTTAAAGTCTGTGAATGGCCGACTCCGTTCAGTAGGTAAAATCATGGCAAATACTTATGTCTTAGGGAAAAGCTTAAAGATGTATTGAATATTACCAATTCAAGATTTGTTCTTAAACGCTGTAAGTTTGCTATGTTTATTTCTCTCGAAGGTTACCTGTGTGTTTTGATAGCTTCCGTAAATTCAATTCCCTGGTGTACACAAACAAAATAAATCGCAATTATACATTAGCCGCACTGTAAATGTTCCGGTACAATTAAAATAGCAGAATTTTCCGGTGACCTCCAGAGTTTATTTACGGATATAAGTGGGCGCGTTTAGTGCTGGAGATTGAAGCGTAAGTTTTCTATTTTATGTTGAAGTATGATTGTTTGCTTAGAAACTTACAAGAAAAAATTTAAAACAGGGGAAAGTTAGTTTAGACATAGCCTGACTGAAGTCCAACTTACCCACTTAGTTAGGCATACGATAGGCTACTTTTAATTAATACTAGCCTAAGTTAGTCATAGCTTCTGTACTTCAATCATGTATGATGTACTTAGTTGTGTAAGCGTAGGCCAGTCTGAGGATGACAGATCAAGTCTTTTACTTTCCCAGTTGAATAGTGCCATTTATATATAAGGGGTATTTTCAGCAGCGAAGATGACCATTGTAATTTGTAAACTCATTTTCTAATATTAATTCAAATAATTAATGAAATAAGTAAGAGATATGTAGTGTCATTGTCAACAAAAAGGCAACAAAGAATAACAGGGATATTATATTGGACACAAATACCAGTTGGGATGATATAATTGATGTTACAAAAAATAAATTTAAAAAATAAGGATTATTTTTCTTTAGTAATGTTTGGAAAATGTCATTATCTTGATGTTAGTTTTGAGAGATTAAGCTGTTAGCAAACTGCTTATCGATTGCAAACAAGCCTGTGTAGGTGTGGGTGTAAAAGTCAGTGGCGGAGCTAGGGGTATTGGTCAGGAGGGGCGAGAATGGTCTGTAGGGGTGCTTTCGACACTATCTAAGCGGAGCGCCACCACAGGTTGGCGCGTAGCGTACAGAAATTTTTTGAGTAAAGATACTCCCTAGATCGCCGGAAATGACCCTTTCTGGGCCTGGCTAATTTGCAGATAAACGAAGAATAAATAGGTGTAATCGCCAAATTACACCAACAAAATGTGACAAATGTCAATAGGTAGATGAGAGCACAATAAGAAAGTCAATAATCGCGAATAAGTAAAAAGTGGTAAAGAGCTGAAAAGGGCGCTAGCAGTCCATTTGAGTCAGTCAGGGGGGGCATCCGCCCCCCCTTACCGTATGAACGCTCCGCCACTGATAAAAGTAAGAGGACTTAAAGATTTGATACTAGCGGGATTTTCTTCAGAGGTCATTTGAATAATGGGATGTTCCTCTTTTCAAAGAAGACGATAAATATTTCAATAAATTGCCTTAAGTAGGGCCACATACCTGTGTTCAGTGTTCTTGATATGAAGGTTATAAAAGCAAAGAAATAACATGACAGGAAATTAGGCAGTCACTCCTTTTACATCATCAATGTGCATCATTAGGTAATGTGTATTCTTAATAAAACTAGAATTAAGAAAAGACTTGTAAAATGGTCAATCTTTGATGGATTTTGAATTTTTGATGAGAGTTGCAGCTATTTCCATGGTTTCTAATGTCTATTATCTAGAGTGAATAGGACAATGTTGTTCATAGGTATCCATAGACCTTTAATTTAAAATGGACAAAAAAGCAATGAATATATAGCAAAAATAGACAACACCAAGGAGAGGTAAGATGAAAAGGAAAGAGCCATGATGAGATTAAGGGCTGTGGAAATATCTCTGAGGTGTGTATTATGGGGAAGGAAGACATGTAAATGTTGATAGAAAAGACGAGATAGTCATTTCCTTCTTGGATGTTCAGACCAATGTGGTTGAACGGTATGAAGGTGTTGGAGCCACAAACACTCTTTGCTGAGGCGAACTGTCACTTTTCAATGGTATTCCTCACAATGTCTGACACAGTTGCAGAATAAATATTTTTATGATTTTTTGTATATGAAACACTTTACTTAAACCATCGTCACTTAACATAGTAAGTATGAATAGTTATACATAAATGTGAGACAAAGTGTACCTTTAAGCAGCTTAAACCTGAAAAAAAAATGATGAATTTTAATCATGAAAAAGTGTTGAGGGGGAATCTCAAGAAGCATTCTAGCTTATGTAAGGCCCCCATGAACAAGAGACAAATACAAAGAAAACAGAAAACATAAAAAGGAAACAATAACAATATTTACTTGAAGATGCATGCTTGCGCCATGTAAATATGAAAAGTTTTGAAGAAGAGATATCAACTCGTTTAACCGTTAGAGCAAGATTTGAATGTCAAATCATTGGTTCACATAATTTTCCATTGTGGTAAAGGAATTATACATACATACATATTTACAGTATGGTATGTGCTACAGTAGTTTGTACTAGATACTAACAACACACTATGCAAAGGAAAGGTCAAGTTCTATGAATTGCATAAGGTAGTGTATTCACAGTTGAATGGAGGATGTGGAGAGTGCTTACGTGTGGCTAAGAACTGTCAACTTTGTGTGTAACTTTAGTTCTGTTTGTTCAATTGACATTTTATTGAACATGGGTAAAATTATGAGGGAACAAATACACACATGTACATGTACTGTACATAACTATTCTGTGATCTACTGTTGGCCCATTGTTTATTAAAACTACAGTACTGTTAGAACAGTATATGGTACAGTGAACACTGTGCTGTATTATATTGTACACACTACACAGTACTGTAAGTGCAGTATATATACTGTACTGTAAACACTGTTCTGTATTATATTGTACACAATACTTGTACCAAATACTGTACTGTGAACACTCTACTGTAATATACCGTACACAGTGTACTGTACTTACTGTTGTGTACAGAATTTGCAATTTCCAAGTGATTTACTGTAATTAGCTTAGACACTGTAAGTGTGTATTACCTCACCATACAAATAAATGGGCATTGTGATCCTCCATTAAGCAAATACGGTGTCTTCCATCCCTCTAGCTATAATAATATACTATATAATGATCGCAACATAATGCAACCAGTTGGATAGTGTATGGGTAATGACATTGTCACAAGTGTGTATTACCTTTCCATACAAATAAAAGGGCATTTTGATCCTTCATTAAACAAGTAAGGTGTCTTCCATCCCTCTAGCTATAATAATATAATACAATATAATTAATAGATGGTCGCAACATAATGCAATCAGTTGGATAGTGTATGATTAATGATATTGCCAAAACTCACCACAAATTACTAAATAAGAAACATAGTCAAAGTAAATTTTCTTATAGTTTAAAATATGTTGTCCACACCCTCCTCCACAGGTTGCATTACTTATAGATTTAATGAACAGACCACCCACCCTCATCTTTGAAATGAGTCGCCAGCAAAAAGATAAATGCATTCCAGAACAGATATTTTCCTTTTGGTTGGATGCTTTACATTTGAAGTTTTATGGTATGTACACAGTGTGCACAATATGCACGCACTGTATACTGGCTGAGCCCCTATCCAGCTATAAGCACACTTGTCCTTTTTACTAATTGAGCACAACTGTGCAAGTATAAATATGCTTAGCTAATAAATTCTGATGTGACTGCTACATGCTTGTTTCTGCATCATTGTCAAAATACTAAGCCTAAGTTAAGGAAAATTGGTTCCTATTGAATATTGACATTATAACTGTATGCCACTTCTTTACTTCTAGCTAAACCTGTAATCTGGTTTCGGGGACACCTGGCACAACAACTTCTCTTGGCTGTTCTATTATACCTTGATTGGAAATTTGATGAAATATGGATACTCCTTATCCTGCCGATGTCAACCACAATGATGATGACCCTCAAGAAACTACCTTGTTTGTAGCTAATGGTAAGATCCATTTCATCCATCTATGGGGGAGGGGGGACGGGATCTAGTACAAATTGTCTCCTACAGGAATAAGAATATCAACGTATAGTTTCTCAAAGCCTTCTCTTGAACGACTTTCAGCTCGTTCGTCTCCAGTTTCCTTTAATCCCCCTTTCTTTCTTTCTTTTTATACTCCATCCGTAGTTGACCATCTGGCTATTAGACAATTGTTTCCTCTGTTTTTGAATGTTTTTCAACCTGTGAAGCAGCTCCTGCTTTAGATAAAAAACATGTCAGTCTCCTAAAGTGTAAGATAGAAACCGACAAAACATAAGATTTTTGCAGTACTTATGTTCTCTCTCGCTGAACTACATTTAAGTTTACACTTCCTTGCAGCACAAACTGTATACTTTAAAAAAAAATTAAACCTGTAGTTTGCATATTAAGTACTTCTTTGGATTATTCAGACTAGCTCTTATATATATTAGCATATTGATATATGGTAATTGGATTCTCCTAAAAGCTAGACATCCATATGTGGTTATGGCTGCTAATTTGCTCCCATACAAAGGAGTTTCGTAATGTTTCATCCACTCATCCACTACAGACAATTCCAACAAAAAAATAAACAAATTATAGTATGTTACATTTAAAACAAGAAGTAAATTATATATTTAATCACATATCTACAGAACAATTGCTTGATGGAGACACCGGATCTCTTGGAGATTGGAAACCAGAGGCTGACCAAGTAAGAGGTGTAATGACCACCACTGGTAGTGATTCGGACGGGGACACCAGGAGTACAGACGAGGCGCATCAGCACATCAGTGGCGGAATCGCCGCAAAGTTGGAAGGAGAGGAAAAGTGTCATGCTTTCTTTTGCGCAGCGGGAGAAGATGACCAGTGGACGCACAATGTCATATCAAGGCTGGAGTCGCCAGCGTATGGGTTCAAATGCGCCAACATGGTACACGAGCTCGACCCCGGAGTGGCCAAGATGGACAAAGTGGTCAACGCACTCTCGACCGCTAAGAAGATCGTGCTGGTGTTATCTCCGGACTTCATGAGTAGCCCTTGGTGTTCTTACGAAAACTTGAAGACCCTGAGACCCTACCTGACGAATCGTACCAAGGTCTTAGTGGTCACTCAGGCGGAGGTGGACTTGCCCGAATTTCTCCACGACTTCCCAATCATCAGCGCCATGTCCAACACATTCTGGCAGACCTTTGTAGGGTCACTTCAAATTAGTGAGTTAATTTGCATTTCATTGTGTGTGTTTTTACAGTAGAATACATACATGTATTTTCTCCTCACCTTATGTTCTATAATTGTGGTTTAAAAACATTCTTGTTCAAATCCAGTATACAGGAGTACTTGAGTAACTAAAGAACTTGCACAGGACAGGAATGGTTACTGAAGATATGTACTGTGTTCTATGTTCCTGTCTTGTGTGAATAGTTTGACAATTGACAATCTCTGACATGTAAATGACATGTTGACATGTAATGGCTGTGATGCCTTACACAGTGAATACAATAGGTAAATACTTCACAAGTCAATATACAAGCTTGTATGGCCACCAGAACAATCGACAATAGAATAGAAAATCCCACAAAGCTACCCAAGTTCAATGAAAGGATTGCCTCTTTTCAGCCTATTCCCCTGATGATACTGTTGTGTGTGTGCCAGCCCTCCTGAAGGGAGGAATGTAAAGGGACTTTATTATAAGTTTCTACAGGAAGCAAAAAAGGAAATTAAACTCCTTGAAGCTTCTCAAGTTCAGTAGAAAAGAATGCCCTCTTTTCAGCCTATACCACAATGAATACAGTGTGAACATCCCAGTCCTTGTGAATCGAATATGAATACCATGGAAATGTTTATCTTCTCAAGTGTTTCATAAGTGACATCATCTAAGGCATTGTAAGTGACCAGTGTTTTACATTTCTCGTGGTCATTTGGTAGTCTTTTTTACTTCTGCTTCTTGACTTTACATCTTGAATAGTCCCTAGTGTACTGTACTCCATTGAGAGATTTCCCATTGACAGTGTCTGGCAGGAACTGTTTACTGTTTGGCTTATCTAGTAGCCTGTTCCCCTGCACAGAGTAAACTCAATAAGAAGCTTAAGAATGTTGGTCAATGGTTAAGAATTCATTCATGGCTGTAAACTGTGTTTACATTTATACCTGTGTAGACTTAGATTTCAAGTGGTCCCTGGTGTTATGTGTACGTGATGGAATACCAACTTACTTAGTGGTGATGTTTACGGCAATTGGAACACTGTAGAAGGAAGAAATAAATCAATAAAAATAAAGATGGGATAGTTCTTTCTTTACAGAATAGTTCAATTTTTGCCTAAATATTGCAGAAAGTTTAGTGGATGTGCTAATAACAGAATTTAGCAATAAAGCAAATAGTACTCAAGTCATTCTGTAAATGATTGCAGTTTTCATATAACACAATAGAGCAACTGTGCATCTTCTGGGATGCATTCATCCTCTGCGGGTGCAAGGCATGACCCTAGGGGTCTGATGCTATAGGAAAGAACATTGGTATTACCGGAAGAGCAAGTTAAAATAATTTTCAATAATTTCTATATTAAATGGATGATGAAGACAGAACCTATTCCAAGGTGGAAAACCTATTAAAAAATCCATAAACTAAACATATCCTAGCACCTCAAAATAGCCCATTAATGTTTCTAGCAAGTTAAAACTCAAATTCAGCTCTTTCCTTTGAACCTATTTCTGGCCAGGTATATGGAGGAGGTAGTGACAATCCCTAATTGACGAGCCTTTCTCAAGGTCAGGAAGTCTCACAAGGGGGTGGGTGTGTAATGTTCTCTTTAAGTTTACTAATGCTAAAAATTTGAAATCTGTATGTTAGTGTTATATAAATCGGGTTTCAATAAGCGTTACTTTTAATGTCTAATCCATTCCTGCAGATATTCCTTTCAATTGTTATGGGTGCGAAAAGTAGATATTAGGTTAAAAGTAACACTGCTGTATATAGTACAGTAGGTATGCATTTTAGTTGTGTACTCCCACATTAATAACTGGTTTGATTCAGTAGACCATCACAGGACTGGGATATTACATTAATTAGTATTGCCTTTTCTTCTAATTTTGTATAAAAAACAGGTTTTTCATCAGTAGATGGCAGTCCAAGGAGCAGTAGAAGCAGGGAAGGTAAGTCTTATTCTGAGCTAAGTACATAGCTCGCAGTAACACTGTACAGACACGACAGGAATTTTAACAAATTACCAGTGTCAAGTTTGCTACTATAATCTACTTGCCCTTGTCCACCCCCCCACTCTATACCCCTAGCAACTCCATTTGAGTCTCAAAATAATCATTAGCAGGTACAAAAATATTGTATATAGAGTCTTAAAAAAAACTGACATTTGTCTTTATTTTCCCCAACTAGATGTAATTATAGCATGACCATTTTAGTTAAAAGGCAGCTGTTGGCATTTCATTACTTACTACGGGTGTGACCTAACGGATATTTCGCTAACCGTTTAACCGGATCGCCGCCAGTCGGTTAACCGTTTAACCGCCGTTTCCCGATTGCGGGTTTTTCGACCCAACCGTCACTCGACTATTAGTATTAATGAAAATAGGGCATTATGAGTACAATAATTAAGGTTTTTTCCAACAGGTAGCAATTCAGGCAACAAGAAGACGATCAATGTATGTTAAGTACTAATTAGGCCCAATAATATTGCGAACATTTTGTGTAATAATTGCTGAAAAGAATAACACACATGATCAGTATTCGTGGTCTTCAGAAGTTTAGATCACTGAATTTATATAACTCGGCCTTCGGCAACATCGTAACTTTTGAAAAAAACAATATATTTGTCTATCTATCACAAGATTTTAAACAAAAACTCGCCTAACTTAGCAAACTTACCCACCTTTCCTGCTTACTCATTAAAAGTCATGTTTAGAAAACAAATTACGCACGCAAGTGTTGTGCGATGGATGGGTTGTAAAAATCAAGTTGAAACTGGTTTGAGCAGCCTCCGATTTCAGCGACGCCACGTGCCATACAGTACTTTACATTTGATACAAAAGTTACTTCAACAACAGCTTCCCAAAATTTGTGTCGCAATAGGTTAAGTTTTAACCGCGCAGCACTGCAGTACCAAAATTTACACTCGGCGTCCAGATGGCGGGAAAATGTAACATCATGTTCAATGTGTTGTGTCGTTCCCATGGTGCGATGAACTTGGGCAAGTTCGAATGTCGATGACCTATGTTCTGTGACCAATGTCAGTGGGAATTATGTGTGTAAAAACTCGAGTTTTTCCACGTGTTATATATATATAGAAGTTTTACGTAAGCGGAGCGAATTTTGGGGCGGATCGTTGATTGTGAGGAAGCACTTATCTAAGCATCAATATTTGTGAAAAATATCGTAAGGTTTTTCAGATATTCTCTTTGAATGTCCCCTCCATATATCTCTCTTTCTCCGTCCACTCAAAGCTTGACATTTACGCTAATTCTGTTAAGGGAAAAATTATCGTAATTATCGAAATATCGCGATAACTTTTGAACTATTTATCGTGACGGTAAAAAGCTAATATCGCCCGCAATACATGCACAGTATAATACCATGTGTGAAAAAAATGGCTGTACACGTGCGGACCTGAGAGAGAAAACTGGCCTTGTGTTGTTAATGTTATTACGGTACTTTCTAGAACGACCATTTGCGTCTTTTAGGGTCAACATACTTTCACACAGGATTTCACCATGCCATTGATCGATGTACATGTATGGGTGATATATGTCGCAAATATAAACTGAGAAAACGAATTGACGACACTATCATGAGTTCATGACTATTGGCCTACTGTACTACTATAATTATGTTGAACACATTATTCATGCCTAAAACATCGTTTTTCTGTTTTTTATTGATAGTTTGCAGTACATTACTCAGTTCTTTACATATTTTAAAATAATTTTCATGTTAAAAATGTATTTGAAATTTTTTTTAAAAATTTCCGTTTATACGGTTTGTGATTTTCTAAACGGATAGTGCATTTGCGGCCGGTTAAACGGTTAACCGTTTAAACGGTCACACCCTTATTACTTACATTACAGAATCATGGTTCTGCTTCCAACCACATTAACTGTAATGTAGTGCGCTGGCATATTTGGTATTCCTTATAATTCAAGAAAGTGAAATTATCAAGTGATTACTTTCTATGACAGGATTTGTTTATAATCACATCTACCTTGTTCCTCCAGCAAAGTAGTTGAAATAAGGTGCATCTCATGATCTGGTGTGATAGTTCTTAAACTGATAGCTAATATTTGTAACAGAATTTTGTTTACAATTTAAGGCCCTTTTTGTCGCATGAATGTATCATACTTACAACGTATTCTCTGATCAAGAAGTATTTGCAGGGCAAGATATTTTGTCTTTTTCAAAACTCCACGAAGAGTCTCAGTAAAGAAACAAAACAATGGAAGATCAAGATGCAGGCATTGCCAAACCAAAAGGGGACAAAGTGCTTGAATTCTAGTCTCATGTAACTGTAATATGTAGTAGTAAATGATTCCTTTTATCTTTTGCAGCTCTTGTGAATGGCCTTGAACTAGGACAATCCAGTTCTACATCACATTGTTTCTGTAAAGCACGTTTCGACACCGTCTACTGTCCAGCTGGACTGGCTAGGAAAGGCGTTATAGTAAGTGGTTCTGTTTTCTGACAGGGAAGTGTATCTGTTCTTCTTTCTGTTAGTCGTTTGTAAAGAAAATGTTTGAAGAAAATTTCCTCTTTTTGCAGAAAGAGAGAGAGAAGAAGAGAAAACTGAAGTTTGTTTCAGACAATAGAGAACATTTACAAAACCAATAAAAAATAAATAAAAATAAAAAAGGAAGCCATATCAGTGCAAGAATAAGTTTTCATTCTATGAGTATTACTTCTCTGTACTTTTGTTCCTGCAACTTTGCAAAACATTTCTTGAAAAATGAAATTGATATTTAAAAACATGGAAAAAAAGAAGAAGAAACAAGCAGAGATCAAACAAAAGAGAATATTTACAAAACAAACCCAAAACCCTGAAACGACAGAATTATAAAATATAAAAAAGTAAACGGTAACATTGTATCAGGTGCAAGAGTACAACAATTTTCATGCCATGATAATTACTCGTCTCTTAATTTTCTTCCAGTAACTTTGCAAAACATTCCGTGAAAAATGACAGCCATATTTAAAAACATGGAAAGTTCTCTTGAATACGGAACAAACTTATGTTACATTTCATACTGTTTTTTATTTTTTTTATGAAATTCATGATTAATTGTTTATCCACAATGTCTCAATCTTTTATAAGGTTAATTTCATATTTTCAAGGAATAATATATTGTTAAATTTTTTGTAGCAGTTTTGAAGGGTCTTAAATTTTGTCCTTACTAACTACTCTGGTTCCTTTTTAAAAAAAAAAAACCACTGCTTTACCTCTTGTATAGCAATATGACCATTTTGCATAGCAGTTTTGTGATGCGATAATAGATAAATTATGCCCTGATTTTGAAATTTCAGATTCCTCAACTGGACTTTACCAATGCTGTGACTGCCATCTTAGATTCAAGTAAAATGAGGTGGTACTCGGTTTGGTATAACTGGTACTTACATCTGGTCTTTAGTATCTTGGTCACAATTCTCATCACGTGTGGAGTAGTCCTCAACCTCACAAAGCCTCACCCAGACAACACTAAAGGCATCAGCGTCGTTTGGTCGTTGGTCATATCTTGGGTTCTGTCCACCCTAGCCACCATCATGGTACACTTCATCGCATACTACCAGAGAAGAAGGGTATGTCTTTACAGTCTCTTAAAAGGTCGTCAGCGTCGTTGGCCCCAATTATGCTAGAAAGTCAGATATTGGTCACCCATGCTCTTCTTCTCAAGAGATTTTTTTCACTGCCACATTTAAAAGGATCCTTAGTTTACAGAGATATTTTAACCGCCTATTCGAGTAATTCTCAATTGCCGAGAATAATTTGGAGGATCAAAGCCTCCAGGAAAGTACTTTTGCAAAACTTCTAGCAATTTTAAATTTTCGGCCAATACTGGTACTTAATCTGCATCTCTGCCAAGCAAACTAATCTCATATACAAAAAATTGTACTGGAATAATACTGCTCAGTAATTAGAGCAAGCAGTGGGAAGACATGTATTTGAAGACAATATTTGAAAGGAATACTTTCCTGTTGCTATGGATGGTTTTTGTTTTGCTTTGAGTGCCCATGCTGACATATTGTAAACCAAGTAGTGCTTATTACACCTTTGCTAAATTGTTATCATTTTTAGTTGTGCTGTTTTTATGAAATCTATTATGTCACAATCTATCAAGTATTGGCATTTTATCCATTTTCACTTTATGAAGAAAAGTAGAGCTACCATTAAAATGCTTATTAACAGGCCTGGGAGATTGATCTTTCTTGGCCTTTGCCATCAATTCTATTTAGCTATTTTTTATAATAGCATAATGGCGATCACATTAGGTTAAAGGGCATTCATGCAAGTAAAAAGGTACAAAAGGCCATACAGACCGGCCAGTTAACCTAAATTAACCCCTATATATTTCTCGGCCCTAAAGGGGTAATTATTTTTTCTTATATTTTGCTTGTATCCTTATCTTTCAACAGCTTACCACTACTGCAGAAGCCAGTATTGCACAATCCAATATGATTGTAAGCCCACACAATGTTTTGATCGGTGCAACAGACAACTTCCGTGGATTTTGGTTCAGAGCAGTTGTATCCTTCTCAAAATTTGCTAGTTTTGTTTATACCATACCTTTTGAATAAACGAGTTTGTTGCAAAGTGATTAATAAACATCCTTAATGATCTTTCCTTTTTCCTTAACCACCGACATACCAGTTACATTTCATCTATTATGATCTAGAAAAATGCAAGGTAAGAATTGTATATATTTCAAGGTGTAATGTTTTACTTAAAGTTAGGAGCGCAATTTCATAATATGTGAAGATGAAAATGTGTTTTACAACTCTTTTCATGTGATGCATGTGGAGTGTACTAGCAAAAAAATACACAAAATTAAAAATTGCAAAAAGAACAGATGTAAGGGCACCAAATATGCATCATCACTATTTATCAAAGTATGAAGATTGGCATGCATTTATTTAAATAATTTTTTTTTTAAATTAGGTCACAATTAGCTTGATAAGTGTTATCAACCTGTTGTGATTGGATTTCTCAAATTTATTTTACTTTTATTTAAGCAATACAATGAACTGGCAATACAACTTTGACCAGTCAAAACTGAAGATATTAAGTTCCTTTCAAATCTATTGATTGCTAGCTAGTGATGTTTATTTATCTATGTTTCGTCTTGAAGTATTAAGTATGTTGCCATATTTTTGTTTTGGTGTCTACCTGTCATTGTATCGTTTTGGAATATTTATTTCTTTACTTTGCCTGAGTATTGCTAATTCTTTTACTATTGTGCGGTGTACTGTGTAGATTGTGGGTATGCAGGCTTGCAATTTCAGTTTTCCTTTAACCAACGAACAGTAAAGTCATTTTATATTTTGTATCAGGCCAGAAGACTTTCAAACTGAATTTAACTTGTCAGACTGGCCAATCAGTGAAAATTTCCCCAAAGACACAAAGTAGAGAATATATATATTAAGACAGCTTCATTAATTTGTGAATGTTGGTGCTCAAGATTTTGGCATTATCCCTTCAAAGGATGACCTTAGAGACAGAATAGTTTTGATATGTTATGCACCATTTTGGCACAAATTTAATTTTTTAGTTTATGACGACTTTTTTCTTGATGTTTGAGAAAAGGACACAGTGGATCAGTCAAAGTGACTGCACTATCTAATCTAGCACACCAGCCATTAGATCAACTTTTCAGAACCAACATTATGAACTACATCAAAACCAAAAGGAGAGAACTTTATACCTCTCCAATAAAATGTTTGCCATGCAGTACAGGTTTTAATACCACTTTAGGATAAGATAGTCATTGATTTCATGTTTGCGTCATTTATATGGCGTTGAAAGAACTTTTTTTAGTAGTTGCATCGGAATTTATGAAATAATGGGGTTACAGACATGTCATGTAGTTTAAAGGTACATTTAGACAACACCGACATAGATATTGCTACATTGGCTTGCATTCAAGACTGCCTTTTTTGCAAAATTGATATGTGAACATAAAGATGGAGTTAGTTTAAAAAAAATCTTTTAATTATTGAACCATTTTTCTCACCAGACCAACATGAAAGAGTTTCTACAACAGCACAGAAATACTGGTGGGAGCAAGGTGAATATGTTTTAACACTTAACTACAGACAAATAGGGACATTTGGGGTGATTTTGCATGATTTATTATTCCTCAAAATTGAAAGATGTCAGTCTGTTGGTATGCAAAATACCATAAGTGATATTTATATTGCGGAATCTATGGTGTATTGATACTTTGCTTCATGGATATCTCCACCCATTTTGCCTATGGATATTTCCACCCATAATCTTGTTAAGTGGATCTTTAAGTGGTAAACCCTTCATTAACGAGTTAAATGCTGTTATCTCTATACATATCTTAGATATTGTTATATACCGGTATACAGTTTTCTTCTCTTCTTTTCCTAAATATCTAGGCCGCTGGCACAATTTAGTTTTGAGAAGTTGATTCTTAAGAAAATTTTTATGACCAATTTTGTTTCGTTATTGTTTTTTTTTTTTTGGTGTAGTCTTTAGCAGTGTCAGACAGTGACACTCTGCAAAAAATTGGATTTGTTGTGGAGCTAGAGCAACTCTTAAACTAATGAATGAACACCAAATGACAATTTCATGGAAATATTGGATCCTTGGAAACTTGACAGCAACTTATTCTGTTTTCTCATTTCATGAGACAGCTTTTGAACATGTAGATTTAAATATGTATTGTCCTGAAAAGAAAGGGTAAAAGAGAAAAGCACTACTCAATAAACTGGAAAACTCAAGCACATGTCAAATGAGAATTAAGTTACTTTTGCTGTATGTGGATATTGTATTCATGTTAAAATCACAGCATTCCTTCTGTCTCTACAGGCTTCATCGACTATTAACATTGATGTATCTGGAGAGGTTGATGATACCTCCAGACTGACCCTGGACAGCAAGTTGAGGGTATTGTCACCAGAGACTTTGGTAGCTGACACGGATCCCTCAACACTGGATGTATGAGATCATCTTTTT
>JAIPMN010013867.1:0-28998 GCA_020650975.1 Apostichopus californicus | reverse complement strand
ATATCGAGCAGTGTTAAAGTGCAACATATAGTTTATTACAGTAGGCTACTGTTGTAAGCTCTTTCCCATATTGCTGCACATTCGGTGCATTGGCAGACGTCAGCGTATTTGTGCCTTGTTGTGAACATTAATATATCACAGTTTACCCATTGACCTTCGTACCGGGATTGTTTGTGTTAGGTTATATGCATGAATATCACGTCTACAGTTAACTGTAGAGTACGTATCTTTGTGTTAACTGAAACAAATGCTGTACAGTCAGCTCAACGTTGTACATTTCAAGAAACATCCATACGATATTTCGGTACGTTTAAGCATTATTTACTGCATCAGGGAGTTATTGATCAAAACGAAATCAAGCCATATTGAAAAATACTGTTTCTGTTAAGGTTATTAAGCTTATAACTCATACTTTCAAGAAATCATTTTTATATGTTAAATAATGACCAGTATAATAACTTATAGACGCACAAAGTGTACACTATTAACGGTTTATTAGTAGGCCTCGTGTGTACTGAAGTACACACTGAATTTGTGGTAACATAGACCTGTGTAACCTGCAGAACGAAAACAATACATTAATTTTTAAAGTGATTTTCTTGTGGAAGTCGATGTAAAACTTGTATATCTTTGAGAAAAATTAAGCTCCAACAATACTTCCCCAAGTGGGTTTGTGCACCGATATCGAGCAGTGTTAAATGATACAAATAGTTTGTTACAGTAGGCTACTGTTGTGAGTTCTTTCCCATATAGCAGTAGATTCGGTACATTGACAGACGTCAACGTATTTGTACCTTGTGTATTGTACAGGCCGTCATTCCTCAGTAAAATATGATACGGTGAACATATATATATCACAGATTACCCATTGACCTTCGTACCGTGATGATTTGTGTTAAGATATCTGCATGTATATCACGTCTACAGCTAATTGTATAGTACATATCTTTGTGTTAACTGAAAACAAATGCTACACAGTGAACTCAACGTTGTACATTGCAAGAAACATCCATACGATATTTCGGTACGTTTAAACATTATTTACTGATTCAGGGAGTAATTGATCTAAGCGAAGGCAAGTCATATTGAAAAATACTGTTTCTGTTAAGGTTACATTAAGCGTATAAGTTAAACTTAAAAGAATTTTTCTTTGCAAAATAATGAGCAGTATAATGGAGTACAGACGCACAAAGTGTAAAAAAAATAAACACTGTTTATGGTTGATCAGTAGGCCTCGTTTGTACTCAAGTACACACTAAATTTGTGGTAACATAGACATATGTTACCTGCAGAACTAAAACAGTGCATTAAGGTTAAAAGAGTTATTCTTGTGGAAGACAATGTAAAACTTGTATATCTTTGAGAAAACTCTTTCACACTAAGTATTTTAGTTGAAACCTCATTTCAAGTATTGGCACAAACTCGACAAGCCATCGATTGGTTGAATTTAAACAGCTTGGTTTTGTTTTCCAAACTTCTTCCAGATACTGATAAATGATTGCAATATTATTTTGAAAAAATGTAGACGTTTTAAACTTGATTGCCCGGTAAGTGACAACGTTCACTTCGATGTTGAATTTACAGAATAACAATAAACTTCGCACATCTAACATCTTTTTAGCTTACAACATGCTACCCTGGAGACACCTTTCAAAATATTTTGCTAAGTTATCAGTTCTTGCCATCAGAAGATCCTTTCATAGATGTGTTTATTATCGTCATGTAGGTGCTGATGAACTAAATTTAGGTCAACCGCTGACAAAAGTTTAACCTCGATGTCAAGATAGCTGTAAGTTAGTTCAAGCCAATCGTTTGTTTACCATGGTTATATAGGACAGCATCGAACATCTTGTACGATTTTAAATTTAGATGTTATCATATAAGGAAGTCTTAAGAATTCTCTCCTCAGAAAAATAAAACAAGTTAATCCACATTGCGACTTATGAAGCCCGATAGTTCAACATGACGTCAAATTACCTTTTGGGAGTTGCATTTTTCATTGCAACTGCTTTACCGACTAGCTATTCAGGTAAGTATTGAATTGGTTGCTTAATTTTCTTTCTTAACTGTTTCTTCTAATCACAGTTTAACCGTTACTATATGACACATTAGTTTATCTTAGAATAAGGATGTTACCATAAGACAGTAAAATATAATCTTCCTCACTTTAAAGTATTAAACTTGATATGATACTTTTGCTTTTAATTATATTGATGATGCTTATTAAGAATGATATTAACATTTCTATAAATGGTCTTTTTTAAAAAGCGTCGTCACTTAGATGTCCAGAAGAACTGTCAGTTAAAGAAGGGAGCATACAAGTTGTCAACTGTTCACTCACCACGTCTACGCTTACAGAGCTATACTGGTTCATAGGAAATAGTACGAGCTCATTACCAATCGCGCAATATTGGTATCTGGTGTCAAATACGTTTGGCCAGTGCAACACTACGATATCGGCGACGATGGTTCACTTATCATCAAGAGCGTTGGTCAAAATCAGACAGGTCCTTACACCGTATTGCACTTTTTGGAATATGACGAGAAGGAACAAGACACCGTGTTTATAAATCTTATAGGTAATGATCATAATAAAAATAAAATAAAACTGTTAGCAACCTGCTTCTCCACTAGAGAGCCTGTGTAAGAGAATGTGTAATAGTAAGTTGGCCTGACGTTTCGATCCTAGCAGGATCTTCTTCAGAGGCTAAATGACAAGTAACAGTAACAGAAGGGACAAAAACACACAGAATACAGACAGGTTAATGAGCATGGTGAACACAAAGAAATAGATGTAAGGGGATTAGTAGACAAGGGATGGAGAGAAGAAAGCAACAGGGGAAGAGGAGAGGTAGGAGATAAACGGTGGAGGGGCAAAGAGAGGATTCAGGGAAGGGGGTAGGGAATAAACTGGAAAAGGACAAAGACAGAAAGGTGTGGAGAAAAAAAGGGGTGGAAGAGAGCTGTGAGAAGAGGAGTGATGGGGGTGGGGGGCAAGGGGAGATGTAGGGGGAGGGGACAGAAGAAAAGTTAGTCATGTCCTTCCTGAATGTTGAGCCCATGAGGTTGAAAGGTGCGAAGGCGTTGTATCCACAGCCTCTCTCTGCTGATTCGTACTAGGTCAGGGCGGCTACCTAAGGATTCAATCCCATGTAGGGACATGTCGTTAATGGTATGGTTGAGAAGGTTAAAATGTTCTCCAACTGGGGTCTCAGTCTTTATGGTGTAGACTGTGGATCTGGACCATAGAATCGCTTCTTGAGGGTGGTTTTGGTTTCGCCAACATACTGGATGCCACAACTCTACAAGAGATCAGATAGATGACATTAGTGGTTGTGCAAGTGTGTGTGAGTTGCATGCTGTGGCTGGTGGTGGAATTAGATTCAACAATGTGGTGGCTGTAATAGAAATGGTTAAGGTAATGGTCAAGTAAATATGTAAGGCAAATCATGTGATAAAATAAGATCTAGAACACTGGTAAAATCACATAGAAAATATTACCTACCCGCCTACAATCATTTATCGAATAATCATTCGAAAGTGACTGTTTTCTCATTACCGCTTGTTTTAAATTATTCAATTATATATTGTTCACCTACAGTGGCGATTCTTTTACTGACATGAGTCTATGTAATTGTTCTACCAGTTCTTGTAAATACTCTACTTTCAGCGCGCGGGTAGAATAACGAACCTTGTATGTCACAAGATGCTTGTTTGATCTTTCCTTTTCAATTTTTTTCTATTCACTTAGAAGAGCCTTGTCCAGTGATAGACCAGTGTACCTCATGTGAAGATTGCGTAGTACAAACGTCTGAAGATCTAATATTTCTCACGTGCACTATCACCAGTCCAACCACAGAGAAAATATCACCAATCTGGACTTACAATAATGGAAGTATAATTCAAGGTCGAATACACGAAGAACGACTGTCGGATAATTCGTGGAATGTCAGTGTCAGTTTGCACATTCAAAGCTTGAAATGTGGATTGACAGTTTTGCTATGCTCCAGTTCTATAGGAGGACATGAAAATGCACCAAGAAATGCTAAAGTAAATGTAACGTTTGGTGAGTGGTTTTTGTTAGCATTTAGGTTAGTATGTATACAATTACTCTGACCCATTTATGTTATGTTATGTTATGTAATATCAGGTTATGCCATGGCTCAGTCAAGTCAAAAACAGGCAGTGTCAAACTTTGTAAAAGAGACATTCCAAACTGAATTTATTTTATTAATTACACATATACGCGTTTATTCAATTCGACACAAATAACTGGGATACTTTATCAAACGATAATATCGGGTCTTACCTATAGTTAATGCTGCGGTACATAATGATGAACCTTTTTTGAAATTTAACTTTTAGATTGAACATAATTTGTGCATGAAAATTAGCTCATAGCACCGTATTGCGTTCGTAATGAACATACATGAGCACAGAGTTTAATCGGATGTATAAAGCATGAATGTGTCATAAAGCATTCTGTATTAAGGTGTGAAAATTTCAGTTCTTAAAGATGTTTTGCAGTTTCATGAATTGGATGTGTAAACGGTGTCAAAATCTCCCATATTTCCTTTGTCCAAGTTTTGGGACAGCTAAACAATCATAATTCAAATAATGCCTTTATTGTTTCAAATTTTCATTCAGTTTTGTTTATCTGTTTGTTTTTCTGTCACTGTCATTTACATTATATTTAGTTATGAACTTATGCGCATGTTTCTTCACTTAATATTAATAGTGTCCTGTGATGACTTAGAAATACCTAATGATGGAAATGCTCCGATTCTCATTGTGACGTGCGTCATTGTAATCGTGATAATAGTTACTACGACTTTACTAATTGCACTGTATTGCGGTAAGTGACATTCTATTTACCAGTTTTACCATTCTATCAGAAAAAGGGAAAGAAAATTCACAATGCTCACATTGCACGGGAAATAGATAAGCAAAACAATTTACGTGCAAAAAGGGTGTATCAACATATATGCCTATGTTGCAGCTACATGTATTCACATGTTGTATAATATCTTCTATATCCCATCTGGTAGGTCAACACTGGTTAGGGAATGTATAGTACTAATACGTTAAAGGTTAATGTTTTACAGAAGGTAATTACAAAATGCGAAGGCATACCCTCATGAAATTCATGAAAGTATAATTCCTCCCAACAAGAAACATTTCTGGTGACGCTGCCGTTGGTTCAAGTTCATTTGCACAATTTTAAAGTATACAGACAATTCGTGGATAATGGTTGATAAATCCAAGTATAAGAGACCTATTTTAACGTTTACATTGCAGTAAGAATTGTGTATAGCCCCAGGTTTGCCCGATTGGTCTTTGAATTTCAATGCATGTTGTTACGTGCTAACTTGCATATTATGTAGTCAACCTTGCATCAAAAGATATGGTAGCCTTAACATATTGTTTTTATACACCTTTTAAAATACCAAACAATAACAAAATTATTTCGTGTAACTTTGGATCAGTTTGTTAGCTTGTGTGTACCTTATAAATAAGTTGTGATCAATGACAAATGTCCAAAAGAGACGCTTGAAGAATGACGGCAATGAGTGACACACGAGTAATGAGAAAAAGCCGAACCAACAAAGATCCTAAGAATAAGACTTTGAAATGTGATCGAGATATTAAAGAAATTAACTTACGTAAGATTAACAGTTCTTGTAATAAAAAGTACACCATTTTGATTTTTGATACTTTTGACTAATATGGGGCAAAAGGTTTACTGAATTCTTAATCACATATATATAGTTTTAATCTTGTCCATTTATTGATATCAATGAAGACTGTGTGATATGTTGTGGTTTCCTATTTAATGTACCGTACTTCACACAGGTCGCCGTTGCAAAATAAACATGAAGAATGAATATGGAAATGACGTAAGTTTGCTGAAAAATGCTTTCCATTCATGTTTTAATTACAGCTCCGCCAAAATTTACGTTTTTCTAGAATTGCATGTAAGCTCCAAGATTTTCATCATTTTGCAAGTTATGCTTATTTGTTACACTATGGATGATACAAAATGAGCGATAGTAGCAGTTGTTACACGTCGTTTGTATGTATCAATGTACAATACTATGATTGAAACAAATGCTAGAACATTGGAAAATAACTCCACAATACAGATATCGCATATAATTTACATTCGTGATAGGAGCAAAATGTTAGAAAACTGCTTTACTACTGCAAACTGTTAAAATTTGATTCATAATCGACGGTGGTGACTACGATGTTATGTTATGTCGACCTTTCCTTCACATTGAGTACGTTTATTATTAATCTCACCTTTTCTGTAGCTTAAGGAAATCGATCCCTTGATAGACCGGTTCTTGAAGACACAGTTACAAATTGAAACTCCTAACGGAGAACGGAAAGAGATGTCCGCTGCATCTTTCTTCGATTCTGATGTCGAGTGGAAGAACACGAAGCGTATTATTTTTGTAGGGGATTTTTTAACTGAAGAAACGCCGATTGTTAAACAGGCAAACTCGATGTGCTCTCAGGAGAACTTCGATGAAACCCTTTTTATTGTTGATTTAAAGAAACTTAATTTCGAAGAAGATTTTGCTGAAGAAATTTATAAACAATTACCTCCAAACAGCAAGTATTCTCTAGATAGAGTAAATGACATGTTATCGTTGGAAAAGTGTTGGTTGATATTAGATGGTGGTGGTAAACCGTTGGAGCTACCGAAGCCTCCTGATTCGGAAGAAGATATCGATCTAGATAATCTTACAACATTTGATATGTTATGTACAAATAGGAGTGATTCGCTAAGAGTTTGGGTTACTTCTATACCTTCAGTTCCTAGTAATATTTTCAGTGATTATACGAATATATCCTTGGCCGAAATTCAATGAAAATTAATCACAGAGCTCAAATACAAATCTTTGAATGCAATGAATATATGGAAAACGAAATACTCTCCTGTTATAATGAGAACGTTCACAGGATATAGTAGCTAATGTTACAGATACTACTCTCATCACGTTGGAAACAGATTTGACAAAGACAATTAACCGCCAGGGTGTTGAAATGAGCAACCAAGGTCGGAATCTGTGTTTGTCTCCTTGAACTTTTCTATTTGTAAATCTTGGAGGTTAGATGCATTTTTCGTCTTCAAATTACAGCAATCGGGAACATAAAGTAAAATTTATCGATTCTTTTTATTAGTATAAATGATATGTAAACTTGTTTTAATTAATTTTTAAAAGTATAAAGATTCCGGCCTCATTGTCAAATGACTGTTCATTGCATATTACTAGGATTAGAATCAAATAAAAAGCTGTTTTGTGAACTTAATGATAGATTTGAATTAATTGCCAGTTAGTCTAGTACCTATGCAGTTTGCTATTGAAAATTACCTGATAACCATTATACCAACACTACATCGAATCAGGTAAGTCACAATAACAACATATGCCTTGTATGCGTTACATCATATGTCCTGAAATTTATAGCGTTATTCCGTTTAAATTTGCTCTCCTTAGTACCATAGATTTGGGCTGTTCATTTAAAAAATGCAGACAGCCATAAAATCTGCATACTAGTAATTCAAAGGTATATTGCAGCAGGCTCCCCTAATGTTATATAATAATTACGACACGATAAATCATGATGTGTCCTACACATTCTCGACATGAAGGTATATTGAATTCACATGACTAGTTTTTAAAACCATCAAATTGAATTCGTCTTTTGGCATGCAGTATTTGCAATATTCTGTTAACTATATCACATTGATCGTACGGGCCTAAATAGTTGTCCTGTGGAAGTAGAGAGAGGGAGACGGCGAGTAGGCCTACAGTGTACACGTATCACAAGTTGCATATGACGACATGATGGGTCATATTCTTTTAATTTTATGAATTAATACCGTAAATATAATAAGCCTATGGAGGCGAATTTTCCTATTATAGTTTGTCTTGACTTTTATAGAATCGTGGTATCGTTGGAAATGTCCTTCTTTTTTGCAAACATTCATTTTATCCAAATCTGATCCGAATATGATAATGTTTGATTGGATTTTGACGCAGCAAAGTTGCGTGTGCAGCACAACGCCTTTCGTTATTTAAACACTTTGGTTCCCACTGATTGCTGTTACTAGGTTACTGGCATGTTATCGGCAAGTTCTCGTAACACAGACGTTGCTCTGATCAAACCTTTAATTAATGAAAATGCAATTTTCCTGGCGGTTAACTGATGTATATACACTAAAACAATTACGTAACTCTTTTGTTGTTACGAATCTAAGGCTCCAAGCTCTTTTTAAGAAGCTTTAGATAGGAAAGGGACCTTTCCATACCTCTCACGAGGAACAAAATTATCCTGGGTAATATTAAACTAGAAACGCTAAGACACTGACTTATACTAATCGATTTGACTTTGAATAAAATGTTACCTCATTGAGGACAAGGACTATCAGAAAGTAATAACATAGAATCGTTTATCAATAGCGTTACGCCATTCACTAACGGGACAGGGAACGTTTGGCTTAAACCTAGATCATCAACACTTGTATTGATGCACCTACACCCCTCATTTAACCGAGAATATTACACAGTCCACCTGAATACTGAACGTTTATCACAGAGCACCCTCTATTAGACATCTTAACTGAACCACCAGCCTTTACCTTTTGACGAGCGAAAAATGTAAGCGACTCTTGCATCAGAGCGGGTCCCCTTTCAAAAACAGTCCGGTACAGCAACGAACCCTGCATGAACCAATGTCAAACACACTACTCGTCCTGTGACACCTTTTTTTTTGCAATCATACTAAAGTTTGTACCATATGGCTACCGATGGGCACTGTAAGTACCTTCTGGCTAAACATGCATATGTGTATAGTATACCTACGATATACTAGGTAGCTGCTAAGTGCTTATCATCAAGTCACAATCTAACATTTTCCATTCGTCGTGTATTTTGCTTGTGGTCTAATTCTATTTAAATGGTATACTTGATATGGTAAGAGGTGTTTTCTACATGTTTAATGGTTTGCATGCCTTTACTTGAAGAGGTTATGAAATGGACAGATTTTTCTTTAACATCGTATTCTGTACACTCGTTGCGTCCGATGATACCCAATTTGTGTCAAACGAAGCTTGCATCCTTGAGGAATAACCGATCAAAATTCGAGGATAATAACAACTTTCTAAAAATTGTTGTATAGACGCTAATGCGGCGTGACGTCAGTCGAGGAACTCAGCTCACTTCCGGGACGCTATGTTTACATTCTTAAACGTCTGGGAACACACAACATTACACTGTTGCAGTGCTCTGCAGTAATTGAGATTTGGTGTTTGGAGTTTTGTTTTTACGTAAATTTATCTCGTAACTGTTAAATACGCTGAGCCGATGTGTGGTTGCAGGTTGCTCCACCACAAGTAAAGACGGATTTCACCTGCACGCTTTTCCAAAAGATGACAGAAATCGAAGAATTTGGACACGACTCGTTCAAAACACTACACATACACAACGTTACGAATGCTCGTGGTCCCATATTATTGCACAAATTATTTGTTATGACCATAGCATAGGCCTCCTTGATGCAACAAATGACGATATTTTTATTGGTTACCTAATATTTTACACAAAACTGAAAGCCAGTTGGTTTTAGAACAATCAATACTAGATCTGCAATTTTTCTTTTGTGGTAAAACTGGCGTTGTGTTATGATTTTACGTAACAGTTGAAAGATACAATTACACGGGCTAGCCTGTTATACAACGTCTATTAGTTAGTTCTAGACCCCATGTTACCACTACTAGTACTATAGGGTTGCACTTGCACTGTACAGAATGTCACATTTTCCTTGCACTGTAAGTAACAACATTCTAGAAGCTTCGCTACGAAGTTAAGTAGCAGGATCATCGACATTCGAGATCATTTAAATCATATTATGGTCTTAATAACGGTGGTTTCGTTTATGCTAACCGACCAGTTTCGGTTCAGGATAGTCCAACCGTTCTGCTCGGGGACCTCGATCGGCAGCGACTTGTCTCGGCCATCGGGATCGTTTTACAATTCTTCGAGAGGTCTCTGGGGAATACTTTGACGAATTTCTGGCGTTTGAAGCCGTTTTTACGGAAAGTTGTGCATGGGTGGTGTTGTAGTAATGTTGATAAACCATTCCAAGACATGAAAACCCACCACTTCATAACCTCTATAAAGATATATGTATTACTAAGATCTAGAGTGAGAAAATTTGCTTTATTGAACCATTTCCTTCTGGCAAATGAGGGTAGGAGGAAGTAGGGGGTAAATTAGTGTGGGTACGTCTCATCTTGTGGTCAAGACGACTGATGGCGAGGCGACGAGTTGCAATTGAATAATTTCTTATAAATATATTATGTTAATGACGCATAGCTTTCGTTAATGTCGGTCTCTCTTGTTGCAATGCCACAAGGTATTTGTTGAGTTCATGAGGTAATGCATTCTAACACTTTTGCTGTTGCTTTGGAATAATTTTTAATAATGTATCAGAAAAATGTCATTGTTCAAAAGATGGCTAAAAGTGGATCCGTACCCAGTTTAAAGTAAAGCAGTAGAGTACAAAATAAAAGTAAAATAACAAACAAAAACAATTCATTCCTATGGTAATAATTACATCACACTGCTTCACTTTTGATATAGACTCTTTAAGGTTAAAAAGTACAAATCTCGAAAACTGCATACTTTTAAGAATTGGAATGAAAATTTTGAAGCAGGAAGCGCAGATTCAGTCCTTCTTTATTAACATTCCAAAATCAGTCAAGTTACTTTCGTGGTAGAACAGTGAGGGCTTGCTTGTGATAATGAAAAAAAAGAAGTAGAACAGCTCATTTATAAGTATATACTGCATATTGCACGGACATTAATGTCAGAACTAATGCCAGCATATGTTGGTGAATCACTCATCAAAATAAAACATGTTTTAAATCGCATATTTGAAATATTGTACGGCTAATTAAGTCGACTTTTCATAATAATAAATTTGCTCGAACAAAAGTCTACCGGGTAAGTTTCAGACGAGACCAAAAAATATTTAATGTATTCTGTTGGTGTAACACTTGCTGCAGGAGTTGCATGAAAGGTATTACAGATTAGTGAATAATAGGATACCATAGAATTAATCATATTACATGACATTTAGCTTCAACGGTTAACCACATTGAAAAGTGACAAGTCAGTGAGTAAGTGATAAACGGGGGTGTTCTTTCTCAACAACCTCTTTGTGCAAAAACAAACAAACTTAAATGATTTCCTTGTTTCGATTCAGACTATATTTTCCACGAGTGGTCCTATTATTTGGTATGGAACATTAATCTTAAAATACGATTGTTTTAAAGCAAAAGTACTTGACTGGCGTTAGTTTCCAAGTATCTCTCAAAGTACAAGTTTAGCAATACTATTTATAGGCCCTTTCATAGTCAACTAATATATATCTATGAGTACGCAATGAAGTAGTTACTTTCCAATTTAAAGTTGAATAGACTACATGAACTTTACCATACATAATATGATTACGTATGATAAACTTTACCTACCCATGTTGGTATATGTATTCCTAAAGCTTCAAGCCCATCAAACTGAAGTGACGCCATCTTGACCTCAGAATGCTTGGCTTTCATAAACTGAAGAACAGTTCGATGAATTTCTTAACTGAACAAAATAACTAAATTTACTTGCGCTTTTAATGCAAACTACGTCTTTCTGCAATATTGTGTGAATCTTAAAAGGTTGCTATGTAATTAGTGAGTATGTCGCCATTAGTATTCCCGTTCTTTGAGAAAATTGAGAAATGAACATTGTGTTTGTTTCTCACCCGACTCCGATCAATAAATCCGATAAAGGTCTACAAGTTTTGCGTTATCTAGTACCCTTTTCAAACAATAACAACATTGCAAGATATGTAAATTATATCCTAAAACAAACGGACAGATGGGGGACAAGGGATATATTTCGTTGATCAAATTTGTTAATTGATATTTAGCACATTTTCCCCGACAGAATCGAAAGTATCTATTTCGGAAATGTTGCTGCATTAAGAACTGTAGCAAACCTACCGAATATAAGTCAATCAAAATAAGGTTGCAAGTAGGCACCCATATCTTAAATTGAATTGTCAAATACGTCTACAAAATAACTTATATTAATAAATCCTTTTCAAATGTCTTTCTTTTCATTTTAGCCACTAGTTTAGTAGCAAATCTAAAAGACCAACATTTTTTTACAAATGACAAAGTGGAGTAGGTTGATCACTTAGTGATGAGATATTAGGAACACAAAAGCCCGTAATAAAGAATCTACGGATGATCTTAAATGCCATACTTGCATTATTCTTGATAAATTAGCATAGGAAGTTAAGCTAGCGCCACCATTTTTCATGAGGTTGTAACTGTTCCTTTGACTAAGTAAGGTAGACTTTTCTTCTATTAGTTCTGCAACTCAATAGACTAACATTGTAATTTAAATTTAAAAGGCTACCAATACTGAGATACGCAGTAGCCCTCGCTATTTTTTACACGAAACTTGGACGAAGTACGTTTCATTATTTTGACAATGTTTTTTGCATTAATAAAAGAAAAGAAAAAAGTTCAATTCAGGAAGGAAGGCTCCAAAAATTACGCCTTGAAGTAAGTTTTATGCGTCTTAATAAGAAAACAGTCCAATAAGAAGATACTTTTTAAAGAAAAGTCACATAGGAAAGAAGCTGGTCAAGGAAAAACCAAACAAGGAACCGATTGATCAGCTCTCAACCCCAGTCCCCTTGTATTGAGACTGTGACTGTGTACTCGTCGTTAGGTGTGTATCACGATTCCCCTAGGAACATGATGCTGCACGTGGTGGTTGTGGTTGATACAGTGGAATACATTTCGCCAAACAAGGGGAAAACGTTCGTTTAAGTTGAGAAACAACAGTCGGAGATAAACGACCCCTACCACCCCCAACCGAACATTCACTACATGTTACGATACTGTTGATCCAAACCAAGTTTGTTTACTGGCTATTTCGTCTGTATCTTAGGATAAAAGAAACCTCTGGAATAAAGCAATAACACATCTTGTTCATACTTTTTCTTATGAAAAGATCAGACTTAAAACTTGTATTATAAAATCTATTAAATCAAACTGCAATAATGTGGAAAGTTTAAAGTCTTTCAATTGGTGTTCATAGAGTGCACCGTTTATCTCATCCCCGTAAGTTATGCAGGTTGTATTATTAAACAGAATGTATATATAGTGAGCTCATGGAAATGTAAAAGTAATTGTATCAAGGGATTACGTAATGCTTGTGTGGAAGTAGATGTTAGGTAGACATGCAACATTGTCTGAGCTGGATTGGTTTCGTAGTACGTGGTTAAATTAGGTTCAATGAGGAATGGACAGTATTCAGGAGAGATAAGAATAGGGGATAGCTAGAATTCAGTTGGAGAGGGGCGTGAGAGTAACTCTTGGAGGAGATAGTGGGAAGTGTATTGTAATGTGGGTACTATCGTTACCCCTGGGGAAAATTATTTGGTAGGCTTAGGATGCCTAGAAGCTTGTTGGAGCTAGGCTAGCTCCAACAAGCGCCACGCAAATTAAATGATTAAAAAGTTATGTTGATTTTAAGATGATTTATTCTCTCCGGGATACAATTAAATGTTCAATTAAAAGCTGTAACATTACTTGAAGATACTGCATGATTGGAAACAATATGTATAAATTATTTGGCATCTTATACTGATCGTGAGAACTGGATGATTCATTTTTCAGAACTAATTTGCCTCTATAAGAAACGGCTGCTATCTGATCTGGTCCATGATTGGTTCAATATTACCTACTACTATGAATGAAAGAAAGAAAACAACACTTGGTCCTAACTTATTCTTATGTTTTTCTTTGTCTGAAAATACGGGCTCCTAAACTAGACGTCTGAAAAAGGACCGAACAATTTCTAATGTATTTCTTTGTTCGTACACCGTGGGAATTAACGAGGGGGAAGCTTGGCGGTCAAAAGGTTAAAGGGTTAAAGACCTTGCAGGAATTTCATAGGAACTTAAACTTAAGGGAGTAGAATATCACTTCATTACAGTATTTCTATTGCAGAAGGAATATGCAATATTTCATCAATGTATGAGAGTGTGCCATAGTTTTTACCCTGCAAGATAAGATCTCAAATATAACTTGGAAGAAATATACAAGATTCATGGTGATTATCTGTTGATATGACTTTGTTGGTACTGATTGAACCAACGACACGTAACTTAAATTTACAATCAACTAAACAAATAAGGGTAACACCCTAACACAACTGAACAAGTAATTATTATATAAATATAAAAAAGCAATATACGCCCAGTGCGTACATAACTCTCTCATGTTATTAGAGAATTACTATGCCTTGCAGGTTACGTTATTATTGATATAGATGGAAATTCTCACCTGACTTGTTTTTTCCTTTTTGTGTTTGCAAATAACTAAGAGGGAGCGAAAGCATTTGAAACTGCTGCAGTGCCCACTGACTCAATATTGCTCTAGCCGGGACCTTTTCGGCACCGTGCACCCCCATCCAATAGCAGTGTACCCCCATCAGAAGCAGTGGCGGAGCTAGGGGTATTGGTCAGGAGGGGCGAGAATGGTCTGTAGGGGCGCTTTCGACACTATCTAAGCGGAGCGCCACCAATGGTTGGCGCGTAGCGTACAGAAATGTTTTGAGTAAAGATGCTCCCTAGATCGCCGGAAATGACCCTTTCCGGGCCTGGCTAATTTGCAGATAAACGAAGACTAAATAGGTGTCATCGCCAAATTACACCAACAAAATGTGACAAATGTCAATAAGTAGATGAGAGAGCAATAAAAAGGTCAATAATCACGAATAAGTAAAAAGTGGTAAAGAGCTGAAAAGGGCGCCAGCAGTCCATTTGAGCCCGTCAGGGGGGGGGGGGGGCNNAGAAGTACCCTCTAACATCTTTGATAATATTTTCAAGTGGGTCAAAGTCCCACATGGCTTTGAGTTGACCAACTCCAATTTTGACAACTTTAGGCACTTGCATCTACGATCTTATGATGTATTAACTTGTCTATGGCATCTGCATGTTACCTTACAAAAGATCTTTGTAGAAGGAAGGGAAACAAGAATGTTACTGAGAATTTTTTTTCAGGGTCGGCAAAGCAAAGAGTGGTGTAAGGTTGGTGGTTGGGACGGGTAAACACTACTTTCCTCGGTATTGTGAAAAGTTACAAAAGGGCATATTTTCATACTTACTAGTACTCTTTTTTTGTTGCTGAAAAGTACCTTTTACTCCAGTTTGTAATGAAGACTGCCACACTAGTATTTAAAGAGTGCCCGACTGTTGCACAACAAAAGAAAATAAAAAATAAAAAAACATCGTAATTGCCGTTTTGCTGGATTTTAGTACAGATATTTGTGGTACAGAATGCACAGTGGTTAGGTTACGGTGTGTATTCTCAAATCAAACCGAAGTGTCCCACCCCACTGCCCATTGAATTTAGTTCCCCTCTTTTTGGTCACTTAGACCTCTCTCCCACCGCCTTTCTGACAGCACTCGTTAGAGCACAGGTAGAGGGGAATATGTACACCGTACCTACCCAGCTGAACTAAACATATCAAACATGACAGAAGTGCAATTATATAGCTACAGTCTAAGCAGAGGTTTCGGCCGAAAAATGCATGGCGACAGATGAATAATTTGCACGGAGGGAGAAAACGAAGGTGTTTTTACTGTTTAATATTGTTATAATGTGCACAGTTCTTAGCCTGGACTTGGACTTGTCTCGGACTAGGACTTGTCTCGGACTTGGACTTGTCTCGTACTGGCAGCAATCACTCTTGTGCTCTGGGTACTTTGTATTCGGCCTTCGACAAGGTACTTTTGTACTCGATTACAACCCTGTGCCTGTTTCTTAGTAACTCTATTTCATATCCACCAAGCTTCACTGTTCTTCGGTTACTGTAGTTCATAGAGACCCAATTCACTGCTTTAACGAACTACTTAAACATCCTGACTATAGAGGTAGTTCTACTGTTCGTACGTACGTACGTTACTTTCATACCGACTAATAACCTTTGTATTATGGTATAAAAAAACACAATCAAAAATGGTTTTATAGCACCCGTAGTGCATAACTTTATGCAAATAAACCATGTAATTGGTTGGCATTCCTCATATAAACAAAATTTCAATTAAGCAATATTTCCTCCCATCACAAAATATTTAAATATTATTAAATATTAGTAGATTAAATTCCATCATGGATATTTACAAAACTACGCAAGCTTCCTACCAGCTTATGGTTAATTAAACGGTTATCAACGAGTCTGAACTTGTGGATACCAGCATTGCATGTAGACTCATATGTGTCAGTGCATCATTGCATTCGCGTAGTAAGCCCTGGGTACCGACGCGCATATCATAATTAATGATCATTTGCATATAAGCGTACCCTCACCTAGCTTTTATCTGGTCACTTAAAACCACAGATATAATATCCAAAATAGAAGGACGTTTCGAACTGATTAAACTGCGCTAAAGCAATGGCGCTACCGGATCGTTTAAAATGGCCGTCAACTACTTCCAAAAGAAATTATATCGAAATTGGATACTATCGATTATGCTTCCTATACATTCTACCGATAGGAACTAAAGACGTTTGAAAATGTCAATGTTCATGTGTTGTGATAGGAAATTAAAACAAAAAATATCATTCTTTTGCAAATAAATTTATATATTTTTCATTCAAGAAACAATGTTTTATGACAAACTGATTTTGGGCCCTAAATTGTTTGTAACGGTCTAGGCCCACACAATAAGGATACTTTGAAAGGATACTTTTGGAAGTATTGCGGCGTTGCGCTGTGCCACTGATTTTTTTGGCAGACATTTGTGCCAGGTTCGTTCTACATTGAACTCCGTGGTAAAAACTGATTTTCATTTCAGTCGAATGAGAGTCACTGTTCGGTAGCGTTCGACAACATGTTCAATGGCATTATTTGAAACTAAGTTCAACCAGCTGGTGTTACAGGCCAAACATTCTATCGGAATATTCTACGCCATTTGCGGTGCAATTTGCCTATCGCTTGAAGACATGATACTCTACGTTGGAGGTAGACTCTTCCACCCAACTTTTATATTTGCTTGTAACTCGGTTATAGTCTTCTGTCTTTGCTTATCCTTGGTAGTGGCGTTTAAATTGATTAAATGGCGCCCTGTGTCGTCTGCTCACTTAACGTTGGTTTTTCTGTTCGGTACTTTTTCTTGGTTATCACAAATCACAGTTTCGCTGTCTGTCTTCAGCATTGGCTCAGGCAACTCCGTAGCACTGACCTTCACCGTTACAATATTTTCCGTCATCTTTAGTGTCATATTTCTTAAAACAGGATTCCAGGTCAAAGATTTTATATGCGCAATCTGTTCCACTGGTGGAGTGGCTTTAATAGCCATTACAATTGATCAAGAGGAGTTGGTTATAGCCCAGTTTACCATCCCGGTATCATACGGTATCATCTCGGCCCTCCTCGGGGCAATGACCTTCGCTGCCAGTTTCATCATTGGAAATCACCTAGCTTCATATGACAGTTCACACTCCATCGTAAATGTTCTCTCCTACGCATGTCAGTATTCGTTAGTTGCCTTGGTTCTGTGTACATTGTTCAATGGATGGTCGATCCCCGAGACAACCCTGGATGTCCTCATTTTGGCATCCACGGGTCTGACCACTTTTGGAGGAGTTTTATTCAGTTACCTTGCACTCAACAGTGAGAATCCCACAACCGTGTCAGTAATAATGACGTCACAGGTAATATTTAACTACGTTGGTCAATTCATATTCTTCGAGTTTCGTTTTCACTGGGAGATACTTGCCGGGTCAGTTCTGATAGTCGGATCGTGTATCGGAGTCCTGCTACGAGGCGAGGGTGAAGAGCATGAAAATGATGATAATGAAACAAAATCTGACGATGACCAACAGAACGAGCATCAACCAATTCTAGAATAAACAACTTACAATAACAATAACGAGCGCAACAATAACAATAAGTTGGCGCATTTTAAGGATTAAGTTTTAAAGGTTCTGTGAGTGTCAATCAACGCTGGATATATAAGTGGGTTGGGATTTGGATGAAGGAGCTTCCTAATGCACTGTTTTATACAACCTTTTTTTGCAGCTGGAAAGTGACAAATTAGATATAGCAGAAAGGCGGCGAAGTGCTGTGGACGTAATGTCCTTTCAAAACTGTTGTTGTTGTAAGAAGCAAGTGCAAATATAAAAAGGGAAGACACATATTGATGTACAGTATACAATTAAACCGCTTTCATTTCATATGGGAATCACTAATGGAAAATCGTTGTAAATTTATTGGGGGTGGGTGGGTGGGATTGGGGGGTGGGGGAGTAATCTTCAGGAGATTTTATTCATCTACATTATTCGTATTGATTGTGAAGTGTTATATAATAAAAAATTTACGCTTCTCAACTTGGTAAAAGACTTGGAGTCTTACAGCATTATGACTAAGTGCAAACTTTACATGATTAACCTTTATATAACTTTGCGTCATATATTTGTCTGTTCTGTCTAAACTGACGACCTTTGATCCCACCCATAAGTACCACACAGACTAGAGGTCGACTCATATAAAAATAGATTCCAAATAACTAAAATTGATAAAACTTGTAATACGTTCCATGCACGCCATTAACATTATTGACGTAACGTAAAAATTCCGTGAGTCATTTTTACTTTAAACCAGTTGCGACAAGACGGTCGTTTGGTGATGGATTACCGCGAAGCGTTAAAATAGTCCCATACACAGAAATGTCATTACTAATATTGATAGGAATGTGGATGGGTGGGGGAGGGGATGTTGGTGGGAACGGATTCGTTTTGTGTGTTCCTATTATCTTGCACGGTGCTTGTTTACAGTTTATATGACATTTATTCAATTTACGCAGATGAATATTTTACATCAGCTGATTGCATCATTTAAAGTTAACCATGTCGTTCGCTATGATGTCATTCGTTTTTGTCTTATTCGGTTACAAAAGTTAATCATTTTATACGAGTCACGTTTTCCCTGACATATGTAAAACGTTGCTTGAAGATAGTGTTGCAACTGAAATGTCTATAAAAATGAATGCAATTGCTAGCTCTGTAATATAATTGTTGAATCCAAATTAATGTTACATATATTAATAACTAAAGTAACTATCATTAGTGAATGCACTAAACGTATCGAGCAGTCTCATTAATAATACTGTACAAATATTTGACGACAAAAGCAGACGAAACAGACAAATACATATTAAGTGTGACTTCAAGTTCGCAGAAACCAGTCTGATTATTCAATTCAGTGTTTTTATTATTCATGAAGGAGGTTAATAAATTAGCCAATATATAAAAAAAATAAAGCGCATGACTTTAAGACTTAGGTAGGCCTTAAGTTAGGCTAGGATATTTAAGTTGGTCATCCACTAGCTAACATGTTATATCACCAACTCATCGACTATAGGCCTAACTCAAGTTTAAAATACACTCCCCATAATACAATTACTAATGTTCAAGATAAACGCCATTCGCTTCAAAATGTCCCAGTTCGACATCTTCACATTTGTAATATTGGGACATTTTAAACTAGTTTTTTGGTATATGCGACAGCAATAGCCTAACGATGTATGCAGAGCGTATATAGGATACTCTATATGTAACTTGTCATATCGAAGTATATAATGATTGGTTGCATCCTATCATTACAATTTAGTTTTTGGAAACAATTCATAACGTTGCTTTTCCCAACATAACTGGGATATTTGAGTAACGATTATGTTCTTTGGAATACATGACGTATTACTCGGCTTATCAATCCAATGGCTAACGTTAGATTAAGTTCTCGTACACTTCCTCGGATTCTATACAAATTTCTCAGTGAGACGAACATTATGTACTGTAATCCATTTAAGTTACACACAAACGGCATCGCAGAACATAAACAAGAAACACATAGTACATACTTGTCGAGTGCTCAAAACTACACAATATACATGATTAATTCGACACATGCATCGCTTAAATAGTTATTACTATTACCTAATTAACTTTTAACTTATGTTTGACATAATCACGTCAACGGAATGTGTAATAGAATATATGTACATATACTGTTACGCTCCGGCTCAATTAGTTCAGGGCTCCGTTATTAAATAAGTAGAATTAACAGCTGATAAAGAGAAACTCCAGAATATAGATATTATTGTATAATATAAGCTTTTATTATTCTGAGATGATATTGTTACTGGAGTGCAGATCCATAATAGTGTATCTGAACTACACTCTCCGAGGTCTGGAATGCTAGTCTTCCTCATACTTAAAACCTGTCATTACAACTTCTTGTGAAGGGGCAATAACCTCTCTGTGACATAAACTCTTGGTCACAGATTCTTTTACTTATAATTACTAATGCACATATATAGGAGAGGGCTATGTCTAACCACATTTGTATACACCTGAGATGCAGCCGGTTGTCATCTGTGGATAAGCATGAATACTTCATGGAATTAAGACAAAGGGGGTTTCTACGACTATGATGTGGGTGAGGGGTAAATAAACTCGAGAACAGGAAGTAAGTAGTTACTCTTAAGACAAAGAGGCATGGAAGCACATGTTTAAAGTAATATGATGGGGATATAACTACATACTACATTACATCCCTTTTGGAATTTTGCTGAAGAATTGAACTGAAGTGAACTTGTAAGGCAAGACAAGAAAAGTAAAACAATATAAAACATTAATGAATACGAGGCGGTAAACGAAAAAATATACACATTAAGAGATGAATATGTACAAGAATAAAACATAGTAAACACAATCGTTGGAAAAATTCTCAAACCTTGCTGTGGAAGGTATCACATGAATTGTTCATCCATAAAATAATACCTCACAATAACCGAGAAATTTGGTGCGCTTTGGATATAAAGAGGGCATATTTATGCTATATAATGGGACAATTTTTTACGAAACAGTTTTAAGCAAATAATTGTGTGATATAAACATTAGTTTCGTAATGGCGGTCGGATTTGGAATATTTGTTTTTGATTAAACAACGTTTTAGTGAAGGTTTAATTGATCTGCTTTCTACACATGTTCTTAGTCCAAAAAATGTATGTACACATAGTAAATGTTCGGAAACCTGTTTCTTTAATCAAAGAAGCGAGTAGACTGGTCTGATAGTAAGGATGGTAACAAGTCTAATTTGGAATAATATAACATTATTTGTGATAATACAAAGTCATAAACAAACCCAGCTTCAAAAGAGATCAACAATGGATAACAACTTCAAATGGCTTGACCAGAAAAACGAACATTATTTCCTTGGCAAGGAACATTCATCTTTAACACACTTTGACAATGTATCGCAATGACGTAATGTTAATTAGTCAACCTGTATCCGATTAAATCATACACGCAAATCAATAGAAGACGTTAGCGATTCTAAGCAATTAAGCTTTCACTATAATTCGTTTTCTTTTCTCTCATTCGTTTCGTGAGATATAACAGCCGACTAACATTGATGATATATAAGCCATGTACACACGTAAATGAACATCAAGATTATAATGTAACATTTTGAAGACTGTGAAACCACAGACTATACTTATAATTGCCCGTTACAAAACTGAGCAGTTAATATCGATGTATTGAAAAGCATGATCTGTTCACATGAATATTAACGAAATACCTTACCTTCAAATTAGACTTAGATTGATTTGCATATTGTGGTATTGACATTGCTACAACTTTGTTGCCTCAAAGGAAAAGTTAAACATACAATAAAGACCAAACTACTATTACATGATGCCTAACTTGATGACGATTCCTCATGCGAAGAAAACAAAGACTGCATGGAAACTGTTTTGTTTAAATGTTTGTAATTGATTAGGAATGAACTCCAACGGCTTTTCGTTTTTACTTATTTGAAATAATTTCTATTGTGAAGTACTATAGTTGTTATCAATTAGCAAAAGAATTCTTTTTTTCCTATCTTCATCGTTTTTATTTGATGATTCACGAAAATCCTTCAATTTCTGCTTATCTGTGCTCACATATTTAGCAACACAAAGTTCTTGTATGAACCGGTGGCGACACCTAAAGCCATAACAAGGATTCGTGCTGTCCTTATCTAAGGAACCATTACCTGAATTAGGGCAAATTTTTAGAATGCCGCACAACAAAGTGATTTCTCTTTTCTCTTCTTCTAGCTGTTCTATGGATAAAGTATCATCTTTTAAAAATAATCTGCCTATCATTAGTACCAAATTGTCAAAGGCTGAAGTTGTTATTAAATGTTTCGTGACCATAACATGACGTAGATGGAGACACTTTACTAGTAATTTAATGATTGATGGAAATGAAGTAAGATCGATACCGACTGAATGCTTGTTCATGATGCCATATTTGCTAGAAACAAGAAGTTGAATAACAATCCCCATAAGATGACTATCTGCATCAAGTTTCAATAAATCATTTCTTTCAAGAATTGACCAAACTGAACGGCTTATAACATTAACATTATCATTACCATGTGGCTCTACCTCTGTTTCGCTGCTGAGTTCTTGGAAATTTTTAATTGAAAACTGAACTTGTGACTTTAACGTCTTGTAGTAGAAACACATTTGTTTTATATACGACTTTAACTCATCTTCTTTGAATGATAAAAAGTTAACGACAGCGAATGATTCACGGAATTGAGGAGGGAAACAGGGTCGCGAAGTCAACCAAATTCTTACATTATTATTGACTTCAGAAAGTTTAACAAAATTTTGAAACGTTAAATAACTTTGCTCACCACTTTCCTTGCGACCAAGTTTTAAATTTAAATCTGAAAATTCGTTACTGCCATCAAATATCAACAAACATCTTTCATTTTTAATAATGAACTCTATGTTTTCAATTTTGCAATCCTCCGGTAATTGCTTTGAAATTTCCTCTGCCATATTTCCATTTAGATTTGTAGTTTGTAGATTTAGGAAAAATAAAAATATTTCATCAGTTATCATCTGCGACCATAAAAACGATACCTGCTTGACGAAAGAAGTCTTGCTACATCCAATATCCCCAACGAACAAAACACGTCTGAGTGTTTTGCTCTTATCTGACTTAAAGAAGGACAAGGAAGACATTTCCTCCGTTTTTCCATCAGGCCATGTGATAAGTACTTGCATCTCAGCGTAGAGGTTAGTATTTGAGTTCAATTGGTCGTGTTTGATTATCTTCTTTTGTCCGTCAGTCGCAAGAAAGTATTCTTCCCAAGGTAAAGGTATCGGGCAGATATTTTGGTTATAAGCCTCCATAAGTGATGTCTTACCTGCGAAATAAAATGACAAATTGGTGATGCTTATTCCTGATGTGAGAGAACCCGTTACTGTAAAACTCAAAATAAATTGTACGTACGCTTGTTGATAGACTTGAAATAGTACGTAATTTTATTTTCCGAATTTTAGTTTACGGTACACAGTAAGCAAATTACATCTTTTCAATTAACTATTAAGTTACTTTTGCAAGTAAATTTTCACTTTTGTTAAGTATTGATATAATCAAGAAAGAAATGAAAAGGTTGAAGGGAATGTCAGAAAGATGTTTATTTACCAGGATGTAAAAGTTTTTCTTCTGTATTCTATAAACAAGAATGTACAATATAGGTTGTTATAGACCGGTATATTTAACCAATATTAAAAGTATAGAAGGCTGGTACTACATTTGTATTTAAAGTTTAACTTATATTTTTCTGATGAGCTTAACGACACATGTTTAAAAACTAATATGAGATGGACTGAACTCTTGCGAAATATGTTGATTTTGTATTAAATATACCTGCCAACAAATAAGGTTTGACTGATTGAATAAAATACATCACCTGGTTACTTCCAGATTCTTTAGCGCTCCGAGCTAACGGAAAAGATAATAATAATAATATTTTTAATAAACATCCTTTTCATAGTATAATTGCTTGGGAAATCTCCACGACTTTTCCCTAAATTTGATATTTGAAATTGTTCCTTAAAATAGTTCCTTGATTTTGTACGTACGCTTGTTGATAGACTTGCAATATAACGTAATTTATGTTTTCGAATTTGATTTAACTATTAAGTTACTTTTGCAATGAATTTTCACTCCTGTTAGGTAATGATATCATCAAGAAACAAAATGAAAAGATTGAAGAAAAGGTCACAAAGATGTTTATTTACCAGGATGTAAACGTTTTTCTTCTGTATTCTGTAAACAAGAATGTACACTATAGGTTGTTATAGACCGGTATATTTAACCAATATTAAAAGTATAGAAGGCTGGTACTACATTTGTATTTTTAAAGTTTAACTTATATTTTTCTGATAAGCTTAACGACACATGTTTAAAAACTAATATGAGATGGACTGAAGTCTGACGAAATATGTTGATTTTGTATTAAATATACCTGCCAGCAAATAAGGTTTGACTGATTGAATAAAATACATCACCTGGTTACTTCCAGATTCTTTAGCGCTCCGAGCTAACGGAAAAGATAATAATTATAATATTTTTAATAAACATCCTTTTCATAGTATGATTGCTTGGGAAATCTCCACGACTTTTCCCTAAATTTGATATTTGAAATAGTTCCTAGAAATAGTTCCTTAATTTTGTACGTACGCTTGTTGATAGACTTGCAATATAACGTAATTTATGTTTTCGAATTTTATTTAGCTATTAAGTTACTTTTGAAATGAATTTTCACTCCTGTTAGGTAATGATATCATCAAGAAACAAAAATGAAAAGATTGAAGAAAAGGTCACAAAGATGTTTATTTACCAGGATGTAAACGTTTCTCTTCTGTATTCTGTAAACAAGAATGTATAGGTTGTTATAGACCAGTATATTTAACCAATATTAAAAGTATAGAAGGCTGGTACTACATTTGTATTTAAAGTTTAACTTATATTTTTCTGATGAGCTTAACGACACATGTTGAAAAACTAATATGAGATGGACTGAAGTCTGACGAAATATGTTGATTTTGTATTAATATACCTGCCAACGAATAAGGTTTGACTGATTAAATAAAATACATCACCTGGTTACTTCCAGTTTCTTTAGCGCTCCGAGCTAACGGAAAAGATAATAATTATAATATTTTTAATAAACATCCTTTTCATAGTATAATTGCTTGGGAAATCTCCACGACTTTTACCTAAATTTGATATTTGAAATTGTTCCTTAAAATAGTTCCTTAATTTTGTACGTACGCTTGTTGATAGACTTGCAATATAACGTAATTTATGTTTTCGAATTTTATTTAGCTATTAAGTTACTTTTGCAATGAATTTTCACTCCTGTTAGGTAATGATATCATCAAGAAACAAAAATGAAAAGATTGAAGAAAAGGTCACAAAGATCTTTATTTACCAGGATGTAAACGTTTCTCTTCTGTATTCTGTAAACAAGAATGTACAATATAGGTTGTTATAGACCGGTATATTTAACCAACATTAAAAGTATAGAAGGCTGGTACTACATTTGTATTTAAAGTTTAACTTATATTTTTCTGATGAGCTTAACGACACATGTTTAAAAACTAATATGATATGGACTGAAGTCTGACGAAATATGTTGATTTTGTATTAATATACCTGCCAACGAATAAGGTTTGACTGATTGAATAAAATACATCACCTGGTTACTTCCCGATTCTTTAGCGCTCCGAGCTAACGGAAAAGATAATAATATTATTAATAAACATCCTTTTCATAGTATGATTGCTTGGAAGACATCCACGCCTTTTCCTTAAATTTGTTCCTTAAAATATTTCCTTAAATTGGATTATTATCTTTTGAGATATGCCATTATTTATTTGAAAAATGATTGAACAAGGCCAACGGTCTGATGTTCGTAAAACTTGGTCACGGTCGGAAATAACTAGCATTGAGATGATGGTCATCACTCATGTTGATTCTTTGACTTCAATTCAATACTATATCGCTTATAATGGTTTTAACACTTTCAAGGTTTTCCGAGTTTAAATGATTTCAAGGTGTAAGACTTAGTCTTGTTTCCAATTGCGTAATAAACAACCATAATTGGTACCCAGATATACTTATAATGCGATTATATACATGTACATATTCCGTATCTATTAAAGGAATAGATGTAATAATCAATTGTATTGATTCGGTTTCTAAACACAATTCCTTTGATCCTTTAGTCTATGAGTTTAGAAATAATGCAGTTCGGAAGTTCTTATTTTTTAATTTTTTAAATAATGCTATAACAGTGATAATAATTTGCGTTGAACCAAGCATAAAATAATAGAACACAACTGGAGAAATTTTAACTTTTAACTTTATGAAACATACCAGGTTGACTAGGCCAAGCGGGAAGATACCCAACAACAAGAATGATGACTAGAATGCCCGCTAACGATGCCGTTACTGAATAAGGTCCTAAAAGAAAAAATATAAGAAACTTTGCTGCCACATTTTATGTTTTTATGGTATGCTACGTGGTATACATTTTTTAGGTAAGTATTGGTACTAGGGTTACCATATATCAGATTTCCTCGGATATGCTCTCATTTTGATTGCTTAAGTGAGCGCCTGGGCGAACTTACCACTTTCAAACAATCCTGAATCTTGGTTAGCCAAATTTGTAAGAATTAAAAAGTTTCTGTACCAAGCAGATCAATATCAGTTTTCCCACACGAGGATGAGGAACGCCATCACCCCTGCCCACGTTGTTCACCAGGCCGTGACAAATTTCATAATATCAAATATGGTAACCGTTAATGCTTGATGATTCAGCCCTTATTTGTGTTTCATCTACATGTCAAAATTTATGTTTCATGGTCACAATTGTTTGAGGTGTTATGTACGGTATCGACCATCAGACGTTCATTAAGAAAAGTATAGAGAGATACATGCAATGCTTAAATTTGATAAGTCCATTTGGATGATCCTGAGTCATTAATTCCTCACCGTATATTTTTTAAAAAAGAGCCGATAAAACACCCGATACAAAAATATGAAAGAACATTATAATTAATGTTTAATGGAATATTTAAACAAAGTTTAAGGACATTATAAGCGTTACCTCTTATATAAATGTCGACCATTCTTGTTTGTTTTACTCCATCTGGAGTTACATATTCAACATAATAGGATCCTTCCTGTTCATGACGAAGATGTTTTATAGTAAGAGAAACGTCTTCAGTTAATGCGTAAAGGTTATTATCTGTTATTTGTATAGTTTCTCCTTCAATTTTTGCAACAGGGTCTTGAGGAGCAGTTTCCCTGTACCATTTAACATTTGACATCTTTATCAATTCACACCTGATGATGGCTTCACTTCCTTCCATAGCTGAAACCGTTTTTGGACAATTAAGGTTCGAAGCTGTAAAGATATTTTCTAAAACGAGAAATAGAAACTGAGAGATCGTAAGTGATTTCGCCGATAATGTGCCAAGTGATTCATATTATAATTACAATTATAACAATAGAAAACGAACTTGAAGTTGTATTCAAGGTAAAGGAAACGTAGAAGCTAGTTGATTTATTTAAAGATCGTTCAATGCAGTTACTGTTGATCTTAGTAAAAGTAATTGGTTAAATAAACATTGGGGAAACATGACATACATATTCCTTAAAAAAGAGCTAAAATGCAAATCCGATACATCATCCGATACAAAAATATGGAAGTACATTATATTGAATGTTAATGGAATATTTAAACAAAGTAGCAATTGAAGGAACTTGTTAATAAACAATACACACCCGCACACAAAGAAAAAGAAATGAGGCAACACCTTCAATTTTAACGGTGACCGCTATTGTATCCATTTCCCCATCTGAAGACACATGTTCAACAATGTATACGCCTTCCTGTTCACGACGAAGATGGTTTATAATAAGTGAGCCGTCTTCTGTAATTCCGTAAATTTCACAATTTGCCACTGACATTGTTCCATCTTCAATTTGTGCGATTGGGCTCGAGTGGGTGTCTCTGTACCATTTCACGTTTCTCCCCACCAGGTAACAACTGATGATTGCTTTACGTCCTTCTTCGTATAAAACATTGTCTCGACAAGTATGAAAGGAAGCTTAAAGAGCAGTAGAAAGTAAATGGGCGATTAAACCTTTCTTTATGGGTTGGAAATAATTTACATCAGATATATTTTATCAATAGAGCCTATGGTAGATTTGCCAATGTCGAAAGCAACGTGCAGGCTTTTTTAAGTATTAAAGTCTAAACCCACTCAGGTCAGTTAATATTGATTCGTTATAGAATTTACAGCAATGAGAATCTTTTTAATTGAATCTCTCCGTCTTAGCTCAATCCTGTGTTGTTATTGCCAAATAAACCTAATAATAGCACTCTCACTTTTCGATATGTCGTCATTATAAGTGATATTAATTTTAAACCCAAAACAAGTTTAAGGATAATAAAAGCGTTACCTCTTATATAAATGTCGACCATTCTTGTTTGTTTTTCTCCATCTGGGGTTACATATTCAACATAATAGGATCCTTCCTGTTCATGATGAAGATGTTTTATAGTAAGAGAACCGTCTTCAGTTAATGCGTAAAGGTTATTATCTGTTATTTGTATAGTTTCTCCTTCAATTGTTGCAACAGGGTCTTGAGGAGCAGTTTCCCTGTACCATTTAACATTTGACATCTTTATCAATCCACACCTGATGATGGCTTCACTTCCTTCCTTAGCTGAAACCGTTTTTGGACAATTAAGGTTCGAAGCTGTAAAGATATTTTCTAAAACGAGAAATAGAAACTGAGAAATCGTAAGTGATTTCGCCGATAATGTGCCAAGTGATTCATATTATAATTACAATTATTAAAATAGAAAACTAACTTGAAGTTGTATTCAAGGTAAAGGAAACGTAGAAGCTAGTTGATTTATTTAAAGATCGTTCAATGCAGTTACTGTTGATCTTAGTAAAAGTAATTGGTTAAATAAA